>CABHPH010112582.1:0-44252 GCA_902168325.1 Peromyscus nudipes
ACACACACACACACACACACACACACACACACACACACACGGAGCGGGGAGGGGAGGAGAGAATGGTCTGTAATTTTACAAAAAGTCACAGAAACAAAGTGTTGGCAGGAAAACACCTCCAGACTCCTCTATGGAAGAACTAAAGATGCTTCACAGTTTGATTCAAGGATATCTTCCACCTCCTTTCTAGGGTTCAAGGCACCTTCTTAAAACGGTTTCCAATTTACTTGCCGAAGTACATTTGACCACCTGGGTTCTTGAGCCAGTAAACTTCTTTTTACATAGAAAGTCAAGTCTGCTTTGTAATGGGATATGAAAACGGTTGCCTCCACTCAGCAGCCACCGTGACTGCTGACAGTTGAGACTGGAAAGTCTGGAGTGCTTGTGCAGTGCTTTTCAACTACACGCACAGCTGAAAATCAGCCTCTGGGGACAAGACCAGCAGGAGATCTTTCACAAACTTACTTGTGAATTCTTAGGTTAAATAAAACATGTAGAGAAGACAGGTGGACATTTGAGCCAATATAACTTGTAAGCCTGTGTTATATTTATTTGACGACTCTAAAGAACATGTAAGAATTAAAGCTGTATTAAAATAATGAAATTCTGCAATAACCCACACTTCTCTTAAGTCTTTTTAGCATGATAGTTGTGTGTACACCCATACACGTGTGCACATTCACTTGGAAGAAATACCTGACCCATCGGTACACTGGGAACCAATCAGAATCTGTCTTTTCAGAATGCTAAGATACTTAGAGATGTGTTTCAGATGTTGCCAAGGAGGAGGGGTGCAGTGTCCAGACAATGAGCCAACAGAGAGAGAAGCAGAGGTATTGCTGAAATTACTAAGGCCACTCCACGTAGTTAAAAGGAGATTTATTTAAAGGCGTAACTCACAAATGAAGGGATAGGTAGATGATGGGTTCTGGAAGAGACGCAGCGCAGTCCGGCGGTGTTCTCTGGAGAACTTTCCTCGGTCTACCTCTCGCGTCCAGGTCCAGGAAACAAGAGAGCGCCGCGCATCCCAATCTCAGGTCTTCAGGCCCTCCCTTGGCCCCGCCTTGTAGGCGTAATAGTACGGAAGCCTCATTGGGTATTGGAACTTCCAGACCAAAGCTGGAGTGGCTACCCACTACATCTCCCCCTTTTTGTCTAAATAAGAAGGTTCTAACTTAATACAAGATTATATACAAAGGAATGGTTATCAAATATTGTCCAGGAGTAGTGAAGGATAATGACCTAGATAAGATGGGACTATAATCAGTGCAAACAATATCAAGCAAGAAGCACATACTAAAATCCAGAGATATATAGAGCATAGGTAAATGGCATGTTACAAAGATCATTCCAAAAGGTGTCCTATCCTAAAGAACCTGAATCTAATACTTAATATGTTCTATCTAAGATATTATATATACTAATTTGTAACTATAACTGCTAGTCTTCAATCCCATGAGACACGTCTGCTCCTGGCAACACTGGATTTACTTCAGAGGAGGATGGGCATCGAAGACACTCCACATGGAGTTTATCTTCACCTTGGCAAAAATAGCCATTTGGGCAAGAAACTGTTCTTGCCTGGACTGCTTGATCGACTGGACATGCAGGACCCTTAGAAAGGTAACCACTGAACTTTGCTTGACAAAATGGTCCTTCAGGTTCCTGCTTTGCAGAGGAAACTGCCAGACATTCTACAGGACACAGAAAAAAATGATTGAGAGACTCTAGGCCTGTGAGCTGAAAACAGATGCCCCAACTTTACAAGAGAACTTTGAATGACTGTCCAGGCTGTCAGCTGTCTCTGTCTACCCTACAAGACTCCCAAAAGTTGCTTACATCTTCTCCATTTCTCAGGTAATATTATATCCTTCTGAGGTCTTTGATGTGGTTGAAGACTAGATAGTTATAATTTCCTCAGTTATGATAAAAGATAAGTTAGATGTAAAACCTTAAACTCATAAATATAAGATAGATAGGATATCTTCTTTAATATTGTAACTGTAATTCTTGCTCGATAATTGTTTTGTTATATGTAATTTTACTATGTTAAAGTTAAAACCTTCCTTTTTGAAAAAAAAAAAAAAAAAAAAAAAAAAAAAAAAAAAGGGGCAAGTGCTGTGGATATCACTCTGTATCAATAAAGCGCTGATTGGCCGGTAGCCAAACAGGAAGTATAGGCGGGACTAACAGAGAGGAGAATTGAGGGAACAGGAAGGTAGGGAGAGACTGGCTGGAGCCGCGGCCAGGAGAAGGAAGATGTAAGGTACCGGTAAGCCACGAGCCACGTGGCAAAGTAGAGATTAATAGAAATGGGCTAAATATAAGAGTAAGAGCTAGACAATGATAGGCCTGAGCTAATGGCCAAGCAGTTTAAATAATGTAAGCGTCTGTGTGTTTATTTTATAAGTGGGCTCGGAGACTGGCGGGACTTGGGAGCTGGAGACTGGCGGGTGGCAGAGATTTGTCCTGACTGTGGGCTCGGCAGGAAAACTCTAGCTACACAGAGGCAGAAGACCTGTGGCTCTAGAGACTGAGATATCACAACAGGGCAGAAGACCGAAAGCAGAGGCATGTTCCCTGCACGGCACCGCCACAACCCTTCGAGTTGCTCTGTAATAAAACTGCTTTCTACCTGTGTCAAAGGGAATTTTTTTCTTTAAAACCACATGAGACCTGACCAGAATCTACACACCTTCTCCCATGAGCACAACTAAGCTTGTCACATGCTAGTCTCTGGCACTAACAGTACCTTGGGCAGCTCCTGCCAGGGCCCTCCTCTGGAAACATGGAGAATCCAATCTGAATTCTGCATTTCCCATTTCAATGGCCTCCACCCTGAGGTGGCAGGTGGAAAGCCTCCCTTCTGGGTGGTGGGTGACCTGTCTCTCTTGCTGACCTCTGTGTCCTGGCTGAGCCTGCAGACAGGTTCCCACTTGTCTAATTGAGTGGTAGCATTCAAGGAGGGAGATCATTCTAGATAAACTCACTCCGTGGATTGCTTTCAGCTAAAATGCAAACAGGTCTGTTGGCATGCTCAGGAGAATAGTTCTATATCTTTGTTGATCTTTGGCAGTTCTAAATACTGGAGTAGGCCAGATGGGTGAGGTGCCCAGAATCCTCTAGATTCAGGATGGACTGAAGACATAATACATGACCTTTTCTTGATCACAATATAAAACTCCAACCACACTCAGAGGGAGAGAGGAAGGGAAGGAGGAGAGAGAGAGAGAGAGAGAGAGAGAGAGAGAGAGAGAGAGAGAGAAAGAGAGAGAGAAGAAGAGAGAGAGAAGAAGAGAGAGAGAAGAAGAGAGAGAGGAGGAGAGAGAGAGAGGAGGAGAGAGAGAAGAGAGAGAAGAGAGAAAGAGAGAAGAGAGAGTGTGTGTGTTGGGGACAGGGCACAGACTAAACTGCTAAAATAAACTTCAGCTGTTTATGATTTTCTTCAATAACAATTATTTGCTACTTGTGCATTACTTGGCCATGTGGCCAACACTCAGAGCCATGCATCCAGTAGCAAGCATCCAGGGCAGTGAGACGTTCTAGGACATGCGACAAAATATCCTGCTGTAGAATTTTTCCCATCCGGCGAATGAGGGAAATGACGTCGCTATTTGGTTTGTGTTGTGGCACTCAACAGCCCACCTCCAAAGGTAGCAGAGGCTCCAAAGCAGCTGCTGGTCCTGGCTGAGATGAACCAACTTCAGGAGATGCCCAGAACCTCACCCTGCAGACTTCACTTCCTACCCCAAGTCCCCGAGCACTGCCCGTTAGGTCCACAGAAGCCTCATACTCCTGAAGACATTAAGGAGGACTGGAAACTAGTTCTCACCAACATAGGAGCTGAAAATATAGAGTTGAGTAAAGCGTGAGCCACGGTTCTGCAAAGTTGCAGGATCGGGTGTTTTCATGTCCACAATCCCAAATAAATCATTAGCACCTCCACGTTTATGTGAGAAATGGCCCTGGATAGACAGCTGTGGAGGCAAATGTGAACAGTGGGTTTGGTTAAGTGAAGAGGAGGAAGGGGTTTCTCACAAAGGGAGAGCATGAACCATAACACGGGTGAAATAACTGCTTTAAACAGTAAACATTTGCAGGCTAAGTGGAAAGTTCCAGAAGACTGGCTAAACAGATACATGAACAGTAAAAGGAAGACAAACCTTAGGTGGCCATACAGTCTTCTAAGAATGGGCTAACTCCAAGAACCACACAGTCACAATAAAGACCGTCTTTCTAACAATCATTAGGTTGGATCTTAATTCCTTAATGTTTCCTGTAGAAGATGTTTCTTTTTTTATTCATTGTCACACAAAATTCAAACATTATATAAACCTATCATAAGGGGCAACTCCTTTAATCTCATCTAGAAAAGATAATTCATTCGATGTGACTTTCCCAGGTGTTCACACTGTGCATAGACAAGAAATCATATATAAGTGAGATGACAATTAGATATTATACGTGTCCATTCATCTGCATTCACTTACCACATTTTTATATTTTACAGTGGGAGGCCATCAGACTCACCTACTATGTGAAAGGAACAGATCCTGCCCCACTGGGCCAATAGTGCCTGAACTGAAGGATTAATAGTTCCCAGCAGAGAAGGGAAGACAGAGTAACAACACTAGATTTTTTTTTTCCTTCATAACTTGTTAACTCCCTGACAGATTTTTGGATGATCAAATGTGCTCCTCAAAGAAAATCAATTACAAACACCAACTCAATGCATAAAACAATCCAAGGTAAGCTTTCTAGGCTGATGCCCCAGGGAACTTCCTATCCCAGCTCTTCTTAGTCATTACTTCTGACCACTGATCTACCAAAAACCCAGTTTTAAGACCATAGTAGCAGATTCTTCCATCCTGACTAACAGGAAATATCTTTAATTAGCAACCATATTCCATATCTGTTGCTGACACTTCCAGGCACAAACTCAGAGCTATGAGAGCTAAAAGGTGTCACAGAAGCAGCAAATGCTGATCAGCAAAGCTTCCATGTACAGTCAGAGCCCACCAGCTGGCAGCAGACACCTAGTACTTCTTGTGTGCCCATTCCTGGTGTGTTCATTTTATTATTTTCTTAAAGGGCCCCTGAAGCAGCCTGTTGTCTCTCTGATCATCTTTTAGGAGAAATTTCTAGGAGAAAACACCATGTCCTCTAGACACAGGAGGGTAGCTGCTCATAGAAACTCACAGTGGTTGTAACAACATGTACAAGACCTGTGCAAGCCCAAGTCAGACCAAATCCCAGCCTGGAGAGGGGAGCCGGGCACAAAGCCCCACCCCTGGCTGAAGAGCTATTAGCAATTGTTAACTGCTGGAAAAGGAAGAGCCAGTGTTCTCTCAGAGTGTAGCCCTTGCTAAGTCGACCACACCCCAGTGGAAAGCCACACATCCAAGAATCTTGGTGCTCAAATTGGCCTTGATGAGGAAAAAAGGACACAAAGTCTGGTGGGAAGGGACAGTTGGGTGGATCTGGGGACAGTTGGGACAGGGAGGGTGACTATGATCAAACATGTATGTGTACAAATTTTATATATTTTTTTGAGACAGGGTTTCTTTGTGTAGCCTTGGCTATCCTGGAATTAGCCTTATAGACCAGGCTGGCCTCAAACTCACAGAGATCCATCTGCTCTGCCTCCCAGGTGTTGGGATTAAAGGTGTGTGCCACCACCGCCTGGCTTAAAATTCTTAAAGAACTCTTGAAAATACTTTATTAAAAATTATAAAACAGGACACAGTAGGTTATGGGCTGAATAAATAATCTACCTATCACTAATTAAAATGGTTCTTACGGATTCTCTAAAACTAAAGCAGTGTTTTATTAAATATCTGGCCACCTCGAATGAGTTACAACCTCCAATCACTTCACATATTTGCTTGTTAAAGAGTTCATAAGAATCCTCAGACAGGAATAGAGCTGCTCTGTCCTGCTGTAGATTGGCAATAGTCCTATTTGTGGATGCTGCTAATTCTACCTGAAAACATTAGCCAAGACCTTAAATCCTTCCTATGAAAAGATTTCACCACTGATATTGCCTAACACTTACTTTCCAAGAAATGTCATCACTCCTTTGCTGGCTAATTTTACGTCAACTGGACAGATGTACTCTAGAGTTGTCTGAAGGGAGAGAAGTTCAATTGAGAAAATGCCTCCATGAGATCCAGCTGTAAGGCATTTTCACTATTAGTGATCAGTAGAAGAGGGCCCAGCTCATAGTAGGTAGTGCCATCCCAGGGCTGGGTGGTCCTGAGTTCTCTAAGAAAGCAGGATGAGCAAGCCATGGGGAGCAAATCAGTAAGCAGCACCCCTCCATGGCCTCTGCATCAGCTCCTGTCTCCAGGCTCCTGCCCTGCCTGAGTTCCTGTCCTGGCTTCCTTCAATGATGGACTACACAATGTGGAAGTGTAAGCCCAATAAACTCTTTCCTCCCCAGCTTGCTTTTTGGACATGGTGTTTTATTGCAGCAACAGTAATCCTAAGACAACCCCCTTCCTCTACATCCCCACTTAAAAAAAATTCTTGGTGTACCCAGCTACCTCTCTAAAGCCTCATCAGATATTAGGAATTGAGAATCACAGGAGAAGCTAGGGGGATAGTTTGGTCAATAAAGTGCTTGTTACACAAGCATTCAGACCCAAATTCAATCCCAGAACCCACGTAAAAAGAAGACATGGTGGTGTGTGCTTGTAACCCCAGTGCTGGAGAGGCAGAGATAGGCAGATTCCTTAGGTTCCTGCACACACATGTTCTTGTGTATTCACACATGTGGGTGAACACAGACAACTGCAAAAGTTTTTTTTTAATGAAATGAGAAGTTAAAACAAACTGAGATTTAAAAGAACAAAGCTTTATAAGACGACTATAATATTATCACAAATCACTTTGTAAATGGTTCTGTGGTGTGTGAATGAGGATGAGAGGACTGGGCAAGTGTGAAGGGGCCTCGTTCTCAATCACCTTGGAGATGTTGACACATTTTCGTTCATTCACTGTCTTTATTTCACGGAACATTTCTTGCTTGTTCACATTCACAAACTAATATGCCAGTGAGTGGGGAAACATGGGCAGAGGGTGGAAAAGCAGAAAACTGGGTTCCCGTTGTTCTTACAACTCCAGCTGAGACCCACCCTGTGCTGCCACCCACGCATATCACTTACGATGCACGGATTTCAGGGAACAATGCCTTGCAGGTCACAGATATCCCTTCTACTTGTCACTTTCTAGGACTGATGCTCTCCAAGACTTTGTCTGGAATCATCTGAAAGGGCTTAGACTTCCACATACTCAACTCTACTTCACAGCGATGAAGATTTTAATGCATAAAAGTTATTATCAATGAGGTGCAGACATACAGCTGCCCAGTGTACCCCAGGTTTTGTTAGTTTTCACACATTTTATGCAAAGGCATGGAAACCTTTCTTACTGTTATTTTTAAGTTTTTATTTTAACATCCTACTTACAGATTTTTTTAAGAATGGCTGTATCAACTTTCAAGATCTGAATTCACATACAAAAAAACACAACTAGAAATCAGTCCCTCTCAAGACAAAAGTCATCCCCCAGTCTGTCTGGTACATTCTAAACTCCTAATGCTCACATCCCAAGTTGTTTGGTAGAAAGAAGAGGTCCATATTTTCTGTTCAATGTTCAGCTTGGTTCTGCTGTGACAGCCTCTGTCTTCTTAAAGCCGCTCACAAGGATGATGCTCCACAGTCCCCCCCATCCACTCTGCCAATGACAGTTGACTGCACAGGCAGTGAAAATGGCCAGGGACAGTGGATGAGGTGGGCAGGAAGATCAATCCAGATGTGACTGAAAGCAAAGACCTCCTGAAAGGAGCTAGTTCAGAGTCAGTTGGACCATCTTCTGATCCATCCATCCATGCGGCCAGCAACAAAATCAAGCCCAGTTCACGTTTTCACTTGGTAAGGTTTCGAGGAAATCTCTAATGACATAAACCTTCAATCTCTCCCTCTTAGGAGCATGAGAACTAAGAAAATGGCTAAATACAAGAGCCAAGGTTGGTCTTGAAGACAGGCAGAACCTGCTGACTCAGTTACACAGATAAAAACAGTACCCACCGTGGGGAGCCCAACCCTGCCCTGAACCCCTTGTTGGGCATATTTCTCCCTCCCTGGCTGCAGGCTGCAGCCTCTCGGGAGGGGGTTCATGGAGTCTAGGCAGGTCCTGAAGGCAGGCACCTCACACCTTGCTCATACATATGGAAAAGGGTGAACTAGATGCCTGCTGTTGGGGCATCCTCTACCCCCTCTCATGGAGGCTGGTTCTCAGGCAGGGTATGAATTCTTCCCATGGAGAGACATTCTTATGAGCTAAACCTCTCCTTCACTGCCACTACCTGAGATTGTGTCCTTACACATTACATGACAAACCTCCTTCACCAGCTGTCTCCTCTCCATGGGACAATTCAATTTGGGTCATCTCTCTGCTTTCCTTTTATTCTGGAAGGGGCACTCCTTACATAGTTCCCTACCTAGCCTGCTCCCCTGCCAGCAACCCTGTCTAGAACACTAGAGAATCTGCTGGGTTAGCTGTGCCCCAATGCAAAAGTCTTGGGCCCTTTGCTGCACCTAGGATGCCAAAGACAAGGCCCCTAGGGGGCTCTTCACAGCCTTAACTTACCAACGTGCTGCTAGAAAGTGTGGAGCCACCTCCTCCTTTAATTTCCCCAATGTTGCGACAGGATGGGAAAGAGTGTCCCGTCTAGCCAATGGAACAGTAAGAGATAAAGCAAATTATAAATCACACTGGAAGTGAACACAGAGCCCCAGTTCTTGCGTACACAATGTTATATAAACAGTTATATACAACGTGGGGGGTTGTCTGTCTGTTTTTAGCCATTCGACTCCCTCCTCAGGATCATGGTGGATTCTACAGCCTCTCGTCCTCCAGCAAGATGGGAAAAGTGACTTCAGCTTCACTCTAACATCTGTCACTACTCTCTGGTCCTGTCACTGAGGTATTCATTGATCGTGCTCCTGATCCGAGCCCCGCTCTGAGGCAAGTGTAGAGAGGGAGACAGGCAAGGGTAAAGTGTGGCCATTTCCAATGGCAAATAGGACCTTCGCTGGGCTGAAAGGCCCTCTTCCCCACTTCACTGAGATGTGGGATGGAGAGGAACCTGTATGTCCTTGACATGCTTCTAACCGAGCACAACTTATACTAACTAGGAGGGGGCATCAAGGTTTGCTGGTGCCTGAGCCCACACAAAGGAGAGAGCATTTATCCAGGCCAAGCAGAGCTACCCCCAGAAACAGACCACGAGCTCCAAGGGGAAGTGGTGTATGACTTCAAAAGCCAGGCCATAAATCCAGCACTTAAAACCATCCCAGGGGTCGGGAAGGCATTCTGTAGGAGCACATGTGAGCTGAAGGTTTGCGATTGGGGAAGTCAAAGGTGTGCCTGGCCTCACACTGATGGTGGAAGTGTTTCTGGCTTCTTCAGGGCCCTGCATACACTTTCTTGGATTTAACTCAAACAGCTGCGAACATGATCATAGCTAAGGCAGCAAAGTCCTGTGTAACATGGCCAGGGCAGTGACCTCCATAAAAATGAAAGGAAAGTCATCCTTGGGAAAGTGTTGAGAGACCAGGACCTCCCAGGACCCTGAGGCAGACCATCACGTAGGATGAAGGCAGCTTTGCCTGTGAGAAAGGACAAAGGGTATAATCGTCACTGGGCCTGGAGTTGGAGGGAGCCCCCAGCCCACTAACTCCAGGAGAACTGACAGGCTGAGGCTGCCCACCAACCAAGATGAAAATCCAGGCCTCTCTCATTCACATGGTCCCCTAGCAGTGTCCTGGGCCCAGTTCCCACAAAACTGGGCCTTCAGCTGGGGGCCATATTGCTTTAATTTCATGCTCCATCAAAAGAGCAAGATGATTGTTGAGTTACGATATCTGAGCCTGAGCCAGAAATTCACCCTTGCACTTACGCAGGCAGTGACAGGCAGCCCCGGTAGAAACGGGTTCCTTTGTTTCTGATCTACAGGGGAGCCTAGATTAATTCCCTTCTAATTTATAGATTGGCTTATTGATAGCATTAGGAAAGCCTGAAGCCTTTGGCTTATAATCATATATCATTACTTTATATCATTATGTAACTTGCCCGTATTTTCCACTTTAAAAAAAAAATCAAATTGGAAGACCTTTGATTACAGCGATTTTTATATACACAGCCATATTTCTCTCACTAGATAATAAAACAAGTGAATTAACAGATGGAAAAACAATCAGAAACATGGAAGGTTTGCAATGACTTCCTAGTACAATCCACCACTGACTGCATAGGCACTCGGATCTCCAAGTCTGGTCCCACCCTGAGAATGTGTCAGAAATGGGGATCCTCCGGCTCCCTCCAGACAGACCTACTGCATCTGAACCAGGGTGGGGCTCAACTGTGTGGATGTCAACAAGCTGGTTGTAAATGTTGTCTAGACACAGAACGCAGCTCACTCTTACACTGCTGGGGAGTCTAGACTCGTCTAGCCTTTAGTCATGAGAGAAACCCATTAACATCCTTCCTCCTTTCCAGAGTTCTAAGACTGACACAGCCATGGGTCTTTGGAGCTGGCAGCTGTTCTGGCAGAGATGCTATCTGGGAAAGAAAACAAAAATGAAAAGGACTTTACGGCTTGGCATCCCCTTGGCATTTGCTGGCATCTTCCTTTGCTGAGTGGGAAAAGGAAGAAACCACGACGTGCACAACAGCATGCCTGCACTTTTAAACGTCTTTCAGCATCAGATCGATCCTCCGATCGTTTTGTATTTGGGCTCAGTGTAGCTGTCACAGGTTTTACGGGTTTTTCTTTCCTTGCCCTGTGAAGCTGGAACCAATTGTTTCAGAGAGAGTAAATAAAAGGGCCCTGGATTTCCTGTTATTACAGATTGATTTTTTTTTGAGATGCTAGAATAATATGTGAATTTTTTTTCTAGTAACATAATTAAATGCATATGCAGCACTACAGTATGGTTTACCTCATCGATTTGACAATGCTTCTATATGACGCATGTCAAAGAAGAAACTCCCTGTCAGGTTCCCGCCCTTAACATCTTTCATTATTATTACAACATACTATTCAAAAAATGTCTGCTCTGTGAGATGTCAAAATATGTAAGCTGATCACCCTCATTTATACGGCTTGTCTGCTATGACCTGATTCACTTTCAGATTTCAGCAGAGAGAGTAGGGTGGCCCACAGGGCCTGAGGAAAGCCATCAGCACAGGTAGCTAAAACCCAAGTTCTACCTTCAGGAACATGGACCATGACCTCTGAAGGCCTGTTCTTCATCCAGGATGCAAGATAGTGAAAGGTGAACACGTACGTGTTTCTAGGTGGTTAATTTCATGTGTCAGCCTGGCTAGATTTTGGCATCCAGCTGTGTGGATGGATGGATGCCTGGATAGATGCTGATAGACAATTTTGGAGATTAACATCCAAACCTATAGACCATGAGCAAAGTAGATTATCTTTAACAACAAAGCCAGGTCCCAAATAATCAGTAAAGGCCTGTCATTCCACTACGGAGGGCATTCAGCCCCAGACTGAAGCATACAAGACATAGATCAATCTTGCCTTCATATGCAAGATTGCAATGGCCCCCTCCACCTACATATCCAGTTTTTGAGTATGGATTTCAGGTTTTCCAGCTCTGAAATATTATGTGCCAATAATGGAACCCTTCTCCCCACCTTTTGCTCTCCCTTTAGAGCAGTGGTTCTCAACCTTCCTAGTGCTGTGACCCTTTCATACAGTTCTTTATGTTGTGGTGACCTCAGATCACAAAATTATTTTCATTGCTACTTCATAAGTGTAATTTTTCTACTGTTGTGAATCATAATGTAAATATTTATGTTTTCCGGTGGTCTTAGGCAACCCCTGTGAAAGGGTCATTTAACCCCCAAGAGGTCATGACCCACAGGTTGAGAACTAGAAATACAGTCAGCCCCTCACATCTACAGGTACCAAAATGGAGGGTTCAACAAGCTATAGATCAAAATATTTTTAAATTGCATCTCTATTGACTATTACAGGAGATTTTCTTTTCATTATTCCCCAAATAATACAATTAGACAATTGTTTACATAGCATTTATGAGACATGTCAAAATACTAAAGAATACAATATGACAATTGTTTACACAGAATTTATGAGACATTTTAAAATACTAAACACTGTAGTCGGCAAGTGTTTACATAGCATTTACATTGTAGTGGGTGTTACGTGGAGCCTAAAGATGATTTAAAGCATACATGCATGGGTTATATGCACATAATGTACCATATTATGTAAGGAATTTGAGCTTTTTTCAGATTTGAGTATCAACAGAGATCTGGAAACCAATTATCCCCAAGGATACAGAGGGATGACTGTACTCTATTGGTCCTAATTCACTGAGAACCCTGGACCAATGTAGCCCTAAACTTCTGAGTCAAAGTCTCCATAACATTTATGCTATTCTTTAATTCTCACCATTCCAGCTGAAATAAAATAGTTCAAACTGCAGAGACTAAAAACAAACCAATGAGCTTCTAAGAATTATTTTAGGTCTCAAGTGCTGTAAGCACAAGTAGAGTATGTTGCTGTCATCAGAACAAGTCAGAATTGCTGCCACGTGTACCTAGCATCTTACACGACATCACAGATTCTCCATTATCTTATTCACTAGTATATGCAACTCGCCGATTTCCTCCCTCATTTTCCTCCCATTTCACCAGGCTATTCTAAAGGACAGGGAATGTCTAAATTGTATAAAACATATTCATGCATGTTATCTAACTTCTAAACCCTTTATAACTTACTTTTTTTAGTTGTCTTACAAAGTAGTAGGTTTATTGCTGTTCCAAAAAGCCATGGCTTGTTTAACAAAAATCTCAGTAAGTTCCTTAAGAGTTGTTGGTCAACGGTGTGACAAGACACACCTATGGGTGCCATAGTGGCGTGAATGTTATGGAGGTGACCAACTGCTCTCTAACCTGATTTGAGGCCTGCTCCCTAGGAGAAAACACATGCCTGGTACTATAAATCTAACTAGGAACCCATGGTTGGGGAGTACATCTCAATGATGAACCCTTGTTCTGATGAATGCACATAGCATCAGATTGCTTGCTTAATTTATATCCCTCTATTCATAGATTAGTGTAGCCCTCAGAACTCAGAGAATTTTCTCTGTGCAGTGGATAGTGCAAAGAATTCACACCTGGCCAAAGTGCAAAGAATAAGTGTTAGTGGAGTGGTCAGCAATTAATAAGACACCCACATCACACTCACACTCACCAGTCGAGGGGCCATTTCAGAAGACTAGGTTGAAAGATTGTAAGAGCCAGACCAGAGCAAAACAGGGTCTGGTGGGTACAACATGGCTGCTGTAGTCATGAACTCATAATTGCCTGTACAAGATCAAGCAAAAGATCTCAAAGCTCATCTCCACAGTGACACACTTCCTCCTTCCATCGTACCTAGTCCAACAAAGCCACACCTCCCAATAGTGCCACTTCTTCTGGGGGTCATTTTCTCTCAAACTACCACACCAGGGATAAACCCCCTATTGTTCATCTAATACCAAGTGATTAGTCCTGAAATTATACACATACAAGGAACACTAAGCAGGTTCAACAGGTTATGTTTATATTCATGCATTATGTATGCATATATATGTAACAAAATAAAGAAGAAGAGGCCATGAATCTGAGAGGGAGTGAATAGGGGACATGGGAGGGGTTAGCAGGAAAGGCTATAGGAGGAGTGGAGGGAGGAAGCGCGGGGGGGGGGGGGGGGAACAATGTAATTATACTGTAATTATTTTTTTTAATTTAAAAAATGGAAAAAAAAGGAAGGCAAACAAAAGTTAAAAATAAAATTTGTGTCATTAAAAAAAAGGTTGCTGGAGAGATGGCTCCACAGTTATGAGCACTGACTGCTTCTCTTGTAAAGGACCCAAGTTTAGTTCCCAGCACCCATATCAGGCTACTCACAACTGCCTGCAACTCCAGCTCTGGGGGGTCCGACCACCCCACCCCCCGTTTGGACTCCGCTGGCACCTGCAATCACACGTGCCCATTCCACAAACACACACACACACATATGTACATAATCCAAGATAAATAATTATTTTTTAAAGACCCTATTGCTGAAGACAGCACATACATTCATTGCAAGATACGGAAAACTCCAGCTGAAGCCAGGCGAACTGGAAGCTTCCCTTCAGCTGGCTAGCTTTCATGGTACCAGAGGTGCTATGCAGGCTGCCAGGGGAGAAAAGGGGTCAGTGGTCTGATCCAGCAGTGAACCCTATGGACTATAACACCAAGCTGCCAGTCAAGATGTGCCTCCTGGTGTAGTACTGGCACTACGGTTATGGAAGTAACCAGTGTTCTCATTGGATTTGAGGTCTGCTCCACAGAACAGATTTCATGCCTAATACCGCAAACTTAATACAATAAAAATCCATGGCTGAGGGGGCTTATACTGTAGGGGGGACTTGTTGTTTAGCTTCCTAAATATTTATGTACATACCCACAGACAAATGTTACTGTCAGACTTATTCAGAGAAGCTTCTTTTAGTCACGAACAGCCGAGAATGCAGAGACTCAGGGAGGGCCAAGGTGCTAGGAATACGTGGCTGCTGAGTGCTCAGCCCTAAACAGGACATTTATACCATCCACTCCAGGGCTCAGGGAACGTGGCCGAAAAGTATGAGGAAAGTAGGTAAGAGCCAGGAAAGAGGGGAAAGGGCTTTCTTCTGGGCATGACAGAACCATCACAATCCTGATCTCATAGGAATCACGGCTGCCACACTGGCTTGGCATAAGACTGGGCCTGTCGGTATTAATCAGGGGTTGTGGAGGGGCTCAAGGGGCCCAACTCTTCCCTACTGAACTATTAGCTCCTGGTGGATTCTGGGGAAGGGGAAGTCATTGTCTTCAGTTGTGTGCATATCAATGAGTCAACCAAGCTCTGTTGGCTAGCTCGAGTCTATGGTGACACAGACACCCCAGTTAAATGCAGTGGACCACAAGCCAAAACAAAAAAAGACATGAAGGTAAGAAGGGCGCTGTAGGGAGAAAAAAGGGAGGCAGGGATGAGGGGAAGATAAGAGAGGGTTGGGAATGTGAGAATACCAGAATGCATTATGTGTGTGTGTGTGTGTGTGTGTGTGTGTGTGTGTGTGTGTGAAATTGTCAAAGGTTACTTTTACAATATACATTTAATAAGTATTATTATTTATTTTATTTTTATTATTATTTGCTAAATGAATAATCAAAAAATCTTCAAAATAAATGCCACTCAAATGCTCTTTTGATCATTCATGAATACCCTTCTCCAAGTTCAATGTGCTTTATCTGTGCCTCTGGGCAGAAATGAAGCATCCGTTGAGATGAGGGAGGCCCTTCAGAGGCCAATAACTACCTTCAGAGTTTAATACTCCCCAATGATGCCAGCATCATCAAGGCCATCAGGTCTCAGTTACGATGGATGGCTCTTTCAGGGAGTCTGGGACCACTGTGGCTTTGAGCCTGATCCCAGGTGTGACAACACCATCAGAATTTGTAGCAGAAGGATTTACCCAGAGTCTTTACTTTGGATCGGCCAGGGTTTGAGCTGAAGTGAACTGAACTCTGACGCACACATTTTCAGTTACAACATAAACCATCTCATCGTTCAGTACTTCACAATTGCTAGAAGTAAACCTCCAGGGCTGTGTGTCAGGAAACACGTCTGTATTTAAAACACCAAAGCAGGAGTTCCATCATTCAAACAGAGCTTGTTGAGATTGGGTCAAAACCACTAACAGGCTTCACAAGCAGCCTTTGAAGAATTATTTCATCTCAACTTTATATATTGATCTCTCAAAAAAAAATGTACTTTTAAGACTCTGTGCCCTATTTTTGAAGAAATTGTTAGTCCAAGTCCAATTATCAATTTTACTTGTGTGAAATAAAACTGATAAGGATATCTGCTGAACCACAGCTTGGCAAAATGTCCAGTTCTGTTGCACTGGCCTTGCGGTTTCCATGTGTTTCGCCCAATTGAAGAGCTTCTCTTTTGTAACTCTAGAGAGATGACACTGTCTCCTGTGAAGTAATTAATATACCCTGAAACAGGCTTATGTGTGTGTCCCCCAAAATTCACACACTGAAGTCATTTCCAGTATTCAATATATGACTTACTTAGAAATGGGGCCACTATAGATGTGATTACCGGGGACAAGATCACACTGGAGCAAGGTAGACTCTCTATGCAATGACTTCTATCTTTATTGGAAGAAGAAACTAGGATGGGGACACACACACACACACACACACACACACACACACACACAGACATGGACACAGACACAGACACAGACAGACACACACAGACAGACACACACACACACATACACACACACACACACACACACCCTCCATGTTGAAGAAGAAAGCAGAAGTGGAGATAATGTTCTCACATACCGAGGAACACCAGAGATAGCTAGCAATCCTCCATAAGCTAGAAAAGAGGCATGGGACAATGGCTCCCCTCCAGCCCCGAGAAAGAACTAACGCTTGGGCTTCCTTCCTCCAGAACTGCACCGTGACAAGTGACAGGTGTCCCTTACGTGAGCTGCCTACTTTGTTGCATTTTGTCATGGCAGCTCCACCAAATTAATACATACTTAGGCTTGCAAAGCATGCAGAGTTGAAAGAGCAGACCAGGTCAAAGGAAACATTAAACTGTTGTTCATTAACTTGGCAGTCGGCAGCAGGAATGCAGTCTTATAAAGGTAGATTTAGAGATATAGTCTTCAGAAATGTATGGTCACAACTTTTACAACATATTGGAAATTAATATCTCATATGGTACAATGTGGTCATTACAAAGAATAGCAAGGTTTCAGAGTATTGGGGAAAGGGAGGCTGGGTGATCCCCTTAGATTCTTGTTAAATGTGTACTTTGCAGTTGGCCGCACATTTCTCATTTCATTTAGGAACTCATAGTCTTTAACCAACACTTTGTCTTTCATGAAATCTTCACTTACAAATAACTAGACATTATTCTCTGGAAAACTGAACCAAATTCACTCCATATCAGTCACAATTCCAATGCCTGGAGTACTTACTCAACCCGGATCAAAAGCCCCCAGCTCACAGAGTGGTGCTCTGAAAGATTTGATAAATGCCCCAACAGCATGGAGCATCAATTTTCATCTCATGTGGGTAAATGCTCAAGAAAGGAGTTGCTAGATCGTATGACAAGTGCATGTGAAAAGGGGGAGGGGAAAATGACATAATTATATTTAACCTAAAACAATACTTTAAAAAAGTTGGATATTCTGCAACTTGTGTGTAAATAAGCACAGCTGCAGTGAATTCGTGAGTACAACAGCAATGTCATATTCATAAGCCATCTTTTTGCCTTGTATTTCCCCATCCTTTGCACTTATGCTCTCTCTGCTCCGTCTTCTACAGCCTTCCCTGAGCATGGAGGGGATGATGTTGCTATCACAGTTGGGGGAGACTGATCATTGATCATTCCACCATCCCTTATTCTTTACACTTCAGACAGCTAAGGGTTCCTTCAGTAACCACTGTCCAATGCAGTAAGAAGCTTCCTGATGAAGGCTGGAGACAGCATTAATATCGTTGAGTATTTAGAAGGCAGTTTGACAAAACAATAATAGTAGATTCCTCGCTGGGGCTGTGGATCTCCCCAGCCAAAGGCTACTGACCAGGTTTACAGAACCAGAAATGAGTTTTCCTTTGTTTTGCCTAAAATCCAATCAGAAAGTAGTTGGTTACCCCCATAACAGTCATACCACTACTGTCCAAGAGGGCACATCTCGTCTGGCAAGTCATTATTGTGGTTCACAGGGTTCACAGTAGAGTAAAACAGTTGTTGACTTTTTCCTAAAAGCCTGCATAGCACCTTCTGGGGCCATGAAGACTAGCAAGTATGAAGGAAGCTTCTAGCACAGCCCCATCCTGATTTCTCTGCAACCTGTGAGCCAAGTATGCAGTATCTTTAGCAAAAGCATCTTCCCATCAAGTTCCGGTGGGTCTACAAGACCACACCACTCCCAGGGGAAACCACTGGCTTTCAACGCTTGTTGGGGGAACGGGTGTCACTTTCTTTAGTGGTGTAGCCACAGATGAGTTGTTCTTGCTGCGCTGAGTAAATTCACAATCATGCTCAAGCAAGTAACTAATTACACTAAGTGGGCCCCACGAAAAGAAGACATGAAAGTAGAAGGGGGGCTTGTCAAGAAGGGTACCAATGGGAGAGAAAGAGGAAGATGAAGAATGAGAATGGGTGTGTGAGATGACGAAAACTCACTATGTGAGTGAGTGAAGCTGCCAAATAGTTTTAAAAATGGGAAAATAAATAAGAAGTCTTCGTTTTAAAATGCTGACTGTAGCAGAGAAGCTGGGTTGCTAACTCCCTCCTCTCCTCCCAATCCAGTCTCCCAATCCCACCCCCAGTTCTGTAGCAGAACACTTGCTGTGGCCTCCCCTCCCCTCTCTGTCCCCATCACCCAGATCATCTCCTCCAGCCTTCCACCTTACCCATTCCTGTGTCTCAGCCTCCAACTCCAGCAGGCATTCCCTGGGAACTTGCCTGCCATCCTTCCAGAGAAGCAAGTTGGCCAGCAAAGCAGGTAGGCAAGCTTCTGATCTTTACTCTCCCTCCTGTTCTTCAAACCAATCCCTTAGTCTCACCCCCATTTCTGCAGCAGAATATCTGCTGTGGCCACACCTTCCACTCTGCCCCCTCCCAACCCATAGATACGCATATCTTCTCCTCCAATCTTCCTTCCCTACAACTCATCCCCTTACCCCAGCTACCATCTCCTGCACGCATTTCCTGGGAATCTGTCGGCCACACAGGTCAGGGAAGAAGACAGACAAACTGCAGATCTTCATCACTTTCTCCTCTCTAAATCCAATCCCCTCAGCAAAGTGCAGGATATAAAATCAACTCACAAAATTCAGTAGCATTCCTATGTGCAAATGACAGATCAAGGAGGAAATCAGAAAAACAACACCCTGAACAATAGCCTCAAAAATACATCTTGGGGTAACTAACTACACAAGTGAAAGACAGACATGATTTTAAAAGAACAACAACAAAAAAAAAAAACTTTAAGACATTCAAGAAGATATCAGAAGATGGAAAGATCTCCCATGCTCACGGATCAGTAGGATTAACATAGTAAAAATGGCCATCCTACCAAAAGCAATCTACAGATTCAATGCAATCCCCATCAAAATTCCAATGCAATTCTTCATAGATTTTCTTTTTCTTTTTTCTTTTTTTTTTCACATAATTCTTTATTGAATCTTTGGAAATTCCACATCATGCACTCCAATCCCATTTACCTCCCAGTCCCTCCATATCTACCCCAGACCCTGCAGCATGCTCCCTCAAATTAATTAAAAACAAAACAAAAAAAACCCACCTCACTCCTCCATCTTTCCACCTCTTCATTCATCCTAGTGGTATCAGGAGCTGCAGTGTGTCACTCAGTCCACCCTTTTGTCCAATCAGCCCCACCCTCCAAATGGTCATTGCAGTGAGTCATTGGTCTGGTTCAAGGCCTCTGGCACACCATCATCACTGGGCCCTCATTGAAACCCCTCTTGTATATCCTGCTGTATGGTGATATTTTATTTGTACTGAATTGTGATTTTATTTGTATACTAATAAATAAAGTTGCCTGGGGGTCAGAGCTAATAGCCATAGCTGGGTGTTTGTGGTACATGCCTTTAATCCCAGCACTTGGTAGGCAGAGCTAGGTAGATCTCTGCTGTGGATATCACTCTGTATCAATAAAGCGCTGATTGGCCGGTAGCCAGACAGGAAGTATAGGCGGGACTAACAGAGAGGAGAATTGAGGGAACAGGAAGGTAGAGGAGAGACTGGCTGGAGCCGCGGCCAGGAGAAGGAAGATGTAAGGTACCGGTAAGCCACGAGCCACGTGGCAAAGTAGAGATTAATAGAAATGGGCTAAATATAAGAGTAAGAGCTAGACAATGATAGGCCTGAGCTAATGGCCAAGCAGTTTAAATAATGTAAGCGTCTGTGTGTTTATTTTCTAAGTGGGCTCGGAGACTGGCGGGACTTGGGAGCTGGAGACTGGCGGGTGGCAGAGATTTGTCCTGACTGTGGGCCCGGCAGGAAAACTCTAGCTACAGATCTCTGTGTGTTCAAGGATACAGCCAGCATTGGAGACACACACTCCAATGTGTGTCTGGAGGTCTGTACAGACAGGCAGTGATGAGGCAGTCACATGGTTGGGTTTGCAACCAATGAGAAGGCAGAACAGAAAGTCTATTTAAAGACAGACAGGAAGTAGGTCTCTTTCGGAGAGGTCTCTTGGATGAAGAGGCTAGCTGCAGCAGGCGGGTAAGGCTCTTAGCTCTGACCTCTTGGGCTTTTATCTTTACATTGGCTCTGTGTTTCTTATTTAATAAGATGGTTGGTTACATCTACACTGCTGTTACCCCGAGTTGTAGAGATCCCATGGCTATCATTCCATGGAACCAGCCCTTTCACACACTGTAGCAGGTCATAGATGGGGCAGATGTTAGGGTGGGCCAACTCAAGAGCTAAGATGTGGGTTTGGGTGGTAGCTGAGCTGGTCAGTTCAGGTCACTAGGACTGCCCCCTCAGGCAAGGAGCAGAGTCAGCTCTCCTAGGCCCATGACATCAGGGCCAGCTCTTCCACACCTGTGGTGAGGGTTAGGGCCATCTCTCCTGAGTACATTTGCATGTGGAATGTAATGTATCTATCATTTTAAAAAAGTGAAATCATGAAATTCACAGGTAAATGGATGAAACTAGAAAAAATTATCCTAAGTGAGGTAACCCAGAGCCAGAAAGACAGATATGGTATGTATTCACATCTATGTGGATATTAGCTCTTAAGTCAGTGATAATCAAACTACAATTCATATAACTACAGAAGTTAGGTATAGAGGAAGGGGAAATAGAAGAGATAATTATGGATGGATGGGAGGGACTGAAATGGGAGTATCAAACAAGGAGGTGGAGCAGAGGAGGGAATATGGGGAGGGACAGATAAAAGCAATGGGCATTTGAGAGGTCATTTGGAAACCTAATACAGTAAAAGATTCCTAAATTAACAAATGTGAAGGTGACCTAAATGAAATCATCAACTAATAGACAAGACAGAGCCCCAGCTAGACATCTCTCATCAGTAAACAAAGCTTCAGTAATGAGAATGGTTACCAAGGGCTCCCATGGGAACCCCCAAGCAGCCCGAGCTGTTGCAAAGGCTCTAGGTTGCTCTTTATACAAACTGACAGTTAAGGCCCTGCTACTGGAGACCACACTTATACAACTCATTGAACTGTAGAGGTTGAGCTAGTGCCTAGAGCCTACTGGCTAGTGTTCTTGGTACAGGAAGGTACTCTGTATGCTACCAAAGGAGAAACATAGGCACCAACACAGCCACAATCCCTTTGATCTGCAATGCCGCTCTGCCTGCAAGATACGCCAGGGCAATAGCGGCACAAAACTCATGGGAGTAACCAACCAATATCTGCTTTGATTCAAGGCCACCTTTATGATATCTGATGCTGCTTGGGTTACTAATAACCTTAGACTAGATGTACCAGGGACCTAGAGGGAAACCAAATACTACTGCTCTGCTAAAGGAACATAGCCAAAATTGACTCCTAATGACATTCTGCTACACTCATAGATCAGTGCCTCACTCAGTCATCATCAGAGAAGCTGCCTCCTGCAGTAGATGGGAACAAATACAGAGACACACAGCCAGTCAATATGCCTAGAGTGAGAGATGTGGGAACACTCAGCCCTAATTGGGATGTCTCCATCAAATCCCTCCCCTCAGGGCTCAGGAACCCTGTGGAAGAGGAGGCAGAAAGAGTATAAGAGCCAGGGGGGATAGAGGACACCAAGAAAATAAGTCCTTCTCAACACAGCAGGACTGATGTACACATGAACTCTCAGAGACGGAGTCAGCATGCACAGGGGCCTGCACAGGTCTGCACCAGGTGGGGTTCTAGAGCGAAGATGCCCCAATCTCTAATTCTCAATTGAAGAATCTCCAATTGATAACCACTTACAAATGAAAAAATGGTTTTCTCCAGGAGAGTCTCACTAAGGAAACAATCTACTCTTAAGGGTAGACTTCATGTCCAGATGTGTATGGGATGAACTCAATGGTGTCTTCAGAGGTTCTTTGTCTCATAATGTTGTATCAGGGCTTTTACGCCTATTTTATTTAACTATTCTTTTTAACCACACAGGTTTTGCATATATATTATGGCTTCTGATTTTGTGTTTTTATAGGATTCCTGAGTGTACAAATAAGTGTGTCTGTATGTGTATCTGTTTCTTGTTCCTTTTCTTGTTTTTTTTCCTGTTCGTTTTATCCCATTCCAGTTTGTTTTTTATGTTATTATATTTTATCTTATTATTATCCCTTAGATGTCTTTCTGTTTCCTAAGGAGAGACAGAAAGGAAGTGGATCCAGATGGAGGTGGTGAGATGAGGAGGAACTGGGAGAGGTAGAGGGAGGAGGAACAGTAAACAGAATATGTTGTATGGGAGAAAAGTCTATTTTCAATAAAAGAAAAGAAAAAAATGCTGACCATACCATAAGATACCCATGCACTTCCCTCACTGTGCTATAGCAATTTCAAAGAAAGATTGCAGTAAGTCAGCGAATGTATCTTTGTAAGCTATGTCATCAGAAAGACTGGCATTACATACAAAGATGTCTGACTTGTCACAACTGTATCTGTGACTAAGGCAAAAGAACACAGAAACATTATAGAGGACAGTGAAGTTAAAATTAAAGCCTGCCTCTTTCTATGTTTATTTTGCTTCTGATTAGATGTGAGATTGAAATCACTTTTGCTAGGCCCGGCAGAGAGGAGCTGTGAGTGGGGCCAGGACATGGTTCCTTGGAAAAGCCTTCCAGTTTCCTCCCCCTGACCTTGTTCTCTCACACGGCACCTCCTCCACGCTTCTGTTTTTGTACCAAATGAGTGATGGTTTCCAAAAGCCCGGAGGAGATGAAACGCATCCGTGGGCTTCACCCAGACTGCACCTTCCCCTGTGATCTGTTTGCTCAGTGTTGAAGTGGGGACGCCAGTGAGTCTGCATGATGATCTGCCTACTTACAAGAGTTCTTTTATGTGTATGTGTTCCCAAGTGTGCATAACCATGTGTGCATGCACAGGCACATATATGTGGAGGCCAGAGGACAAACTTGGATGTTCCTCAGGAGCCACACACCTTGTTTTTTAAAGACAGGGTCTTTCGTCAGCTAAGCTGACTAGACTTCAAGCTTCTGAGCACACATACACACACACACACACCGCCTCTACTTCCCCAGCATTGAGATCACTAGGACATATTACCACACCCTACTTTTTACATGGGTGCTGGGGATTGAACTTGGGTCCTCTTGCCCACACAGCAAGGACTTTACAAACTGAGATACTTCCCCTGCCCCTAAAGGAAGGATTTTCTTTGGCTCCTCCCTGACCCCTATTCTTTGTAAACTTAACACCCATCCTGGGTTTGCTTTTATGCTCAGGACCAACAGAACTGTTGGTAGTAAGCTAGAGAGCTGCTCACTTGCATGGAAAAAGAATACACGACTCTGGGTCCTTCTCAGGAGGGTCCTCACGTGAACTTGTCACTGTGGGGAAGCAGCGATGTCTGGGGGAGGACTTGTCAGTCAACTTAGCCCTGCTTGCTATGGATCTGGCAGTGGACGGGAAAGGGTTGAAGTCTAATAGAGTATGAGCAGTCAGTACACATGATGGGCCAGGCACACTCTAGCTAAAGAGTGCTTCCAGGGTCACCAGACGTGACAGTTCTATGTGGGAGGCAGCCCCTACATCCCCCTCTGTGCAGCAGCTCCAGATGGAGTTGGTTTTCTCTCCAATGAGAGCCAAGTCTGTCAGGGTAGTGGGGGGTTGAAGATTAATTTTGTAAAAAAAAGAAAGCTCGATGGAAGGACATGAGGGACTGACTGACTTGATTGACGGCACCTCTGTGAGTCCCAAGTCCTCAAGCTGAGTCATAACAAAGTCTGCCTCAGACCCTGTATATCACATTTGATGAAATATGTTTGCCAGTAGAAAGAAGTGTTAATAAGAATGTGTGGACTTTGAAGAATCAATTCCATATGGACCTATGACTCAATAAGCGGAGCTCTAATACAAGCCTGGGTGCAGACACTGATGTACACCCATGTATGTTGATGGAACAACACATAAATGCAATGATCAGATTAATATATTCAGCTACAGACAAAAAGTAATGGTTTTTTAAAGTATGGGATTTATTTGGCCAAAGTGACCTGATCCTAACTAAGGGAGAGAGTCAGCCCATGGAGTTGGAACAGCTTGCTTTTATTATCAAAACATGAAGATATTAAAATCACCACACAGACAGGGCTGCTGACGCTTCAGTTTCCCTGGCTGACATTAGAGGTAAATACCGTGCTGTTTCATGTCCAGTTTCCTTCAGAACACAAGGATGAAGCCTATGGCAGAGCCAGGTGTGGTGATCTGTGCACACCTGTGATCGAAGCACCCAGTAGGTTGAGGCAGGAGGATCATGAGTTTAATGTCAGCCTCAACTACACAGTAAATCGAGGTCAGCCAGGGCTACATCACCAGACTCTAGCTAATTTGAAATTGGGGAGCTTTATCAAAGGAGTGGGCTATCTTTTGGCAAATTTTGAATCTTTTTTTTTGGCAATCACTGTAATGCCTGTTGGACAAATGTCATTAATTAAGCTCTGTATTTATTAAAACTAACTTTTAAAAAAGGAAAGGAATTCTAGTACAGAGATGAAATGAGCAACGGTTTAGAGATCCATAAATGTGCAAACAGGAGGGAATCACACATCTGAAAAGAACATTTCCAATAGCTGCTGAAGCTGGAATCCTTGGGATCTCAGACACTGTGGGTGCCAGCGCCAGAGGTTCTCACCTGAGAGGTTCTCCTGTGTGACTTGGGCACTGGGTGCTTTGATGCCTCCTGCTTTGTTGGCTGGGATGGCTGGAAATGACCATTCTGGTTCCAACTGAGGACAGTTTTCATTAAACCTGTCATGATGCACTTGTCCCACTTACAGCCAAAACATGTGCATCTCAAAATCACATAATTCTCGAGGGCTTTCGCTATTCCTCATAATGCTGGTGGTGGCCACCACCCCAGAAGCTGCCAACGGAGGGAAATGTGTGGGCATTAGTGTCCTTGTCCGCGGGAAGGCTCCACAGCTGTCCCCAACAGCAGCACTGTATTCCCTGTCCCGGGATTTCTAATTGTTTCAGCCATATGCACTGACCCCACTCTCCCCCGTTAAAACAGAATCACTACTGTCTTCACCACGGGGTATGCTGAGCACCTGTGAAAGTAGGGGTGCTTCTGGGATCAGGAGGAAGGAGAACAGTGCCAGAATCTCTCCAAAGCTCCCCCATTGTCCTTAATTCAATGGGAGCAAATCCCGTCTGATTTTGAAGGAAGGGAACAAATCCCTGTAGGAAGAGAAGATGTCTTTGCAGGGATACCATGCTTCAGCCAGAGACTAGAGAGCTCACAAGTGTGACCACCACATGCTGAGCAAGCCTGGCCTGTGCATTTACTCCATCTCCACATCTTTCCATTAGGTGCTACCTCCCCAGTGGGCGAGCCAAAGAGCAGAGCTCTACCAATTCCTTTAGTTCCTGTTATTTCCTTTAATTGGGGCAAACTTGCCAGCACGCTTGAAAAGGAAGTGACAAGTTCTTATATGGCTCAGCAACAAGAGATGCCAGAAAGAATCTATGTTGACAGAAGAAATGCAAACATACTGGGCAGGCATTTTATTTCTTATGGAAAAATTTCAAGGCGTTCTCAGCTTGTCTTCCACTCTCATGAAAAGAAAAATCCCGAAGAGGCAGATATTGGAGAGCAGGAGCTTTGCTTAACAGCAACTAGTGGACTCTCTGTAAGCAACATGTTCTCCCTCGTCTTCCTCGACTTAGAAATATTTCATGGTTGCTCATTTTTAAGTCACTCAAACAACAAAGACTAAATGCATGAATTGATAGTGCATTCTCATTTCAGAACTACTGGTGTTTGGAGCTAAACACTTGTTTTGCAGGTGGAGACTTTTATCCTGTGCTCTGGGAGATGCTGAACAGAACTGTTACCTTCTACCTACTGGATGTCAAAACATCTATCCTATGCTGTGGTGGCTATAAATGTCCCCTCAATGGACCAATGGTCCCTAACTCCTGGTTGAAAGACATTGTGTACTGCTTTATCCGTCTTCATCCACAGTTCATTTCCCAAGTTCACGTATCCCAAGTCAGCCTCAAACTCTCTCTGTAGCTTCAACCATGAACTTTCAATCTCCTTCCACCTCCAGAGCTCTAGGACGACAGGTGTGTGTCCCAGCACCCAGTTTAGAGAATTGAGACGTGAATCCAGGGATTCGTGCATGCTAGACAAGCACTCTACCAATAGAACCACCCAGACCCTGTGTAAAGTGAAAACAGAACCGCTGAACCATTCCTCACGGCCCGACTCTCCTCCTCTTACACAGTTCTCTCTCTGCCACACCGAATATTCACACTTCTTTAAGATGCAAATCAAAAGCAGCTCCCCATGAAATTGTATTCACTGTCTCCCTGCATTAGTCAGCTTTCTTTTATTATAACAAATATCTGAGATCCTCAACTCATTAAAAACGAAGGTTTGGGTTCACAGTTTTAGGGGGTTTTGGTCCATACTCAGTTAGGCCCATTGCTTCAGTGGGGAACATGTGGAGGGCAAAGTTAAACCATGACCCTCAGCAACAGTAAGCAAGAAAATGAAGAAGGGACTTGTGTCCCCAAACCCTCCTCCAGGACATACCCTCAGTGGCCCAATGACCTCCCACTAGGCCCCGCCTCTTAAAGTTTTGGTTACTTCCCAATAGTTCCAAGTGGAGGACTAAGCCTTCAACAGAAGGGGAATGTGGCTTAGGGGACATTTCAGATCCAAAGCACTGTCTCTCCTTTCTCTTATTGAGGGAGTTAAATTCCTACAAAGAACAAAAAGCCAGGTCCAGAGCTCATACTGTCTTCACTGGCTTTTCACTACAGGACCCTAACACCTTAGACCTCTGAGGTTCCGCTCTCCATGCGTCCCTGAGCAGAACAGGCACCGTTCTCCTCCATAGCTGCCAGATCTCACCGCCAGTGCTGAATAGTTGGTTTAAAAACAAAACAAACAAACAAACAAAAACGAATTTTAATTATGTGCTGTGTAAACAGCCCCTGAGAGATTATTCACAGATTGTCATCACAGACCAAGGCAAGAGAGACGGTTGGCTTCTGAGAGTTCTTCATCTGAGGCAGGGACAGGGTTTCACAGGGAGAGAGCAACAAGATCACAGTTGTTTGCAAGATCACACCTTTACCAGACACGGTCACTTAGTGCTCCTCCTGGGATTCAGGCTGCCTCAGGTTTATCTTCCGTCTGCTCTTGAGGTGAAGTGAAGTTTTTACTGGAAGTGAAGTCAGTCCTGGTATGAATAAGTAGTTCTGCATTTTTATAAGGGAAAGAGCCTAGCTTTTACCAGCGTCTAATCACATTCTAGGCTAAATTCTAAGCCCGGATTTGTCACATGAGGTCAGCGCGTGTATAATTTACTCAGTTCGAGCATTTTTACCTCAACTGAAATTTATGCCTTCAGCTTTGATTATAAGCTGGCAGGGCAGAGGGCTTAAAAAATACACAAAGAACTTTTCCTAAGCTCTACTGGGATGTAAAAAAGTGTGATTCCTGGGGATGGTAGGGAACTTCAAGGCAACTCCAGCTGTCTATTTTAAAGCTGGCTATTTCTGAGATTTCTTCCACATATCTGGCCATAACTCATCTCCTGTGGGGGCAGAGGGCAGAACTATCCCAAGTTGAGACACATAGGAAGACAAAAATGTGCTCTGTCCTTTGGTTTTAGTTTTTGTTTTGTTTTTTCTTGTCTAAACAGCCAATATTCTTTTTTCTAAAAAAAAAAAAATCCCTATGATTTATTGGTAAAGGAAATGTTTCTCCCCTAAAAATAACAGTCAGAGGCTTCATTCCTCTCACGGCTCTTTGTGAGTCCTGGACTACTCGGTGAAAACAGAGATCTTCCCACACAAACAAGAGCAAGTCTTTGGTCCCAGCTATGTGCTTGACCACATTCTCCATGGGACCCTTGAAATAAAATCAAGACCTTTGTATGTAGCCAGAGCAATCCACTCACAAGACAAGTTTGACCACATCGCCTCCCTGCAAATACATGTCTATGGCTGCAAAGCCAAGGATCAAAACTCAACAGAAAGATTCTGCCCTTCCCCCATCTTGACAGACGCATTGTGGTCCACATGACTCTTGACCATCAACCAGGTCCTACTGTAACATCTCCAGTGTGGTGCATCCCAGCATGCCCTGAAACTTTTTGCCACACTGCTCCTGCAGCATGGCTACCCCTGCTCATGTTACTTATCTCAGCCACATGGTTTCTCCAGGAAACCCCAGATGACTACCAGCTCTACCCTGTGGGATGTCCTTAAAGCACTTCTGTGCTTTTCAAAATAATAATTTCTCATTTGTTTGTGGGTTATTTACCAGCTGTGGCGGGTTAACACTTCTAAACTGCCAACACCACGTGTGGAGTTTGACATGTCACAGAAGTTCAGGAAACAGCTGGAAGAAGAATAAAGAATCAAATCCTTTAGAATTTGCGGAGACTCACTCTCATACACCTCAAAATCTAGCTTCTCCAGTGGTGGTGGGAGATCCTACTTTCTGAAGCTCCGACAGAACAGCTTATTGGGTCTTTTAAGTCCACGTGTATGGAAAATTACAAACAAACGTGGAAGATGGCTGGCAGCTGGAGTCACTCCTCACCCAGCACCACATCCTCATTCTTCAGGTCACACAGCTTACGGCACATACATGAGACTACGTGTTCTTTAAAAAAATTGTTCAAAGAAAAAACATTCGGTAAGAATAGGCTGTCTTAATAGGCATGGTGGCATACACCTTTGATGCCAACACTCGGAAAGCAGAGTGTTGTGACTCTGTGACTTCCAGACTAGCCTCTACATAGTGAGACTCTGTCTCAAAGAATGGGAAAAAAAGAAAGAGACTGTTCTATTTTGATTTTTGTTTTGCATTTGTGAGGCTGTATCATGGAGCCTTGTATCTGCTATGTAGCTGAGGCTGACCTTGAACTCCTGATTCTCCTTTCTCTGCCTCCCACATGCGGGGATTATAGGTGTGTGCTACTGCACCTATCTCTAATTTAAACTTTTTAATTGTACACTTGTGTTTCACTTAATATTTCTAACCTAATTCACATGATCTTCAAAAATATAGCAATAAAACTCTGAGATGAAAAAAATAAACTTTATTCACTGGATTATATTTGTTGAATGGTTGATATAAAAACAGAGGAGATTCAGTTCCTCACTACTGTCTTTCCAGTAACTTCACTTAAAATTTGAAATAATATTCTGCATCTCAAATGACACAAGAAATCTAAATTTCATGGAAACTGAAGCTCTTGGTCCAACTTTAATGTTTTATTTTAGATAAGAGAGACTCCTCATTTCAGTTTGGAGTCCAATTAAGCAACATAAAGTTTTCAGAGCAGTCACATAATATCAATAAAAACAGAGAATGCTCCTGAACAATATCTGTCTTTCCATTTCCAAACCACAGGGAGTATAGGAAATGTGAATGTTGTGTCCAGAAGAAGGAACACATTACCAGGAGCACACTGTCCGGGGAGGGAACACATTACCAGGAGCACTCTATCCGGGGAGGGAACATATTACCAGGAGCACACGTGAAACCAAGAAGATGGGCCTCCCACATCTGGGTTACAGAGAAAAGTTTAGGGGTTAAAAACAAGGACAGTGGGCTCCCCTGTACTCAGGAAATACAGTCAACCATACTTCAGAATGTAACTAGAACTAAGCTCCTCAAAACAAGTACTGAGCTGGAGGCAGGCTGACACACTAGGTCTACAGTACTCATAGTTAGGGTTTTATTGCTTGTAACCAGACACCATGACCACGGCAACTCTTATGAAGGAAAACATTTCACTGGAGTGGCTTACAGTTCAGAGTTTTAGTCCATTATCCTCATGGCAGGAAGCATGGTGGCATGCAGGCAGACATGGTGCTGGAGAGTTCTACATCTGGATCAGCAGGCAGCAGGAAGCTCAAGTGAGCCACTGGGCCTGGCTTGAGCTTCTGAGACCTCAAAGCCCACTCCCCTAGTGACACATTTCCTCTAACAAAGCCACACCTATTCCAACAAGACCATACCTCCTAATAGTGTCACTCCCTATGGGACTATGGGAGCCATTTTTATTCAAATTACCACAAATACCTAGAGATTGAACACTCTCCACTAAGAATGAAGGAAGTGCAGTAGCTGTATGCCCAACACAGAAGGGGCCACAGCATCCAGCACGGACCACTCCTCCTCCCCCAACTCAAGTAGTCTGGGATCACCTTGAGTTCACTGTATAGCTAAGGGTGACCTTAACTTCTAATCCTCCTGTCTCCACTTCTAGGGTGCTGGAATTTCTTGTTCACGCAGTAACTGGGGATCAAATCCAAAGTGTTCCACGTGCTCAGCAAGCACTCAACCAACTGAGCCACACCAGCAGACTCACAGATCTCTTTTAGAATGAAGAAGCCATACTTTGTAACAGGAGTTTAGAGCCATCCAGTTTGCTATACAACCCTACACTCAGGGCTGAGGCAGCAACAGGAGCATGCAAGGTGAGCTTGCATAAGAACTGGAAAGCTTAGCAGAAGAGCCCACGGGAAACACCTGGCAGACCCAGAAAATGATGCTACGGGGTAAAGAAGGAATAAGGAAGACTTCTAAAATTATGAAATAAAGTATATTTCCTGGGGGTAGGATTGGGGTCCAGGCAATGATGGGACTAAAACCCAGGGCCTCCCATGTGTTGTTTGCCCAGCATGCTACAACTAAGCCACACCTCTAGCCCTAGAAGCTTTCGTCCTTAAAAAAAAATGAGAAGGCATAGCAGACTTCTGATAGGAGATACAAATCAGAAGCCACAGAAATCATGAACATGGAAAGAAATCTGTAAGGAAAAAAGGAGTATTGCATTCTAAATGTGAACTTCCAGGAAAAACTGAGAGAGCTAACTGACAAATTCTACCAAATATGGACAGAACTCATCAGTTCCCACTGAACAGAAACTCCAAGAAGCAAGATGAAATACTTCCCAAGGCCTTCTGTGCACAGTAGTAATGAAGACTGGTAAAGATGCAATTGTGAGAAGGAATCTAATCAGAAGCAGCAATATCAGTGTGAAATCTCTAGACAACACACTAGCAATGCCACACCCAGCAACAAATAGAAAGAAGAACGTTAAGACCATCTTAGGGGTGTTTCTGATCAGAGAGTTGTCACAACCTTGCAAACAATGAACGTAACTGTCAAAGCCATAGATTAAAGAAGAAAAATCACACAGTCGTCTCTGGCGCTGGAATGTGTTTGGTAGGAGTCATCGCCGATGAGTGATAAAATATTTTAGAAAGCGAGGCCCAGCATTGCTCTCGTCTGATTATACTTGGAGATGATAGATAGGTTACAGGAAGGAACCACCTCAGAGTGACTCAGCAGCCTGACACACACATGTCTGCATGGAACAAGTCGGCTTCGGCCGGCAGGCCCTTAGGTGCAGCTCTCTTCCAAGACGTGACTCAGATCTAGGATGGATCTGGCTTCTGGCTTCTTCTGACACTTCTACTCAGCACTTCTCTACAAGTCTTGGCTACTGACTTCAGCAAGAAAAAACTAGTAAAAGATGTGGAGATTGCCAAAAAGGCAAAACACATTCATCAACTAAGATTAGAAGACAAAGTCAAAATGAACCCAGAATGAACTAGCATTAAAAGCAAGTTTACTGCCTTGTGAGGTGTAAATTTGTGTGCTTTGTAAAGAGGTGGCAAACTAGAAGAAGGCCGTAAAGACATCACACTAATAGCACTAAAACGTCAAGTCGGTGGCTGGTGATACATTGGAGAAAAGAATTCTGCAGGGAAAACAGGAAATTCTGATACACTAACTGACAAAAGCTCCCTGGAAATGAACCGAGAGCCTTGTCTTGCCCAAGTGGCATGCAGCTCTCAAATTCTTCTGCAGAGTTTGTTATGGACTTCATTAATCCACAATAACATTTTTGTTGGAATTGGACACATTGATTTTTAAATTTTGCATAAAACATCAAAGAGCCAAGAGTAAGCAAGATTGACTCTAATGCTGGGAATCAAACTCAAGGTCTAATGCAAGGATTAACCTCTATTCACTTCCAGTATGACGTATATACAGCTAACTTGAACTCGTGTTGAGTTCAGTGTACAGTCTAATCATTGCTCCACATGGATACATCAGAACCACCCTGTCAACTAAAACGCCAGCATTTCCATTCTATCAAGTTCCTTGTGTTTTTTCTGTGTTGAAATCCGCATGAAGTGGGACTTGGGTAATGCCACTTGCTGTGCCAGAACCTACATAAAAAGCAAGCTGGCACCCAGGCGGTAGTGGCGCACGCCTTTAATCCCAGCACTCGGGAGGCAGAGCCAGGCGGATCTCTGTGAGTTCGAGGCCAGCCTGGTCTACAGAGTGAGATCCAGAACAGACACCAAAGCTACACAGAGAAACCCTGTGTGTGGAGGGGGTGGGGGGTGGGGGGGGGGGGGGGTGGGGGGTGGGGGGGTGGGGGAAGCAAGCAGGCGTTGATTACTAGTCTTGTGGCTAGCTGAAACCTGGGGCTTCAAGTTCAGGGAGAAACTCTGTCTCAAGCCAAAAGGCTAAAAGAGTAATGGAAATTGCTATATGCATACCTCACACATGTTCATGTGCGTAAAACAGAGAAAGAGAGAGAGAGACAGACAGACAGACAGACAGAAAGACAGACAGACAGATAGACACGGGTGAGGACTTTGTGACATAGGGCAATCTCTATTCTAACTTCCACCATAATGATTCTCTTTGCTAATTTTTTTTAACAGTTTATGTGGGCTTTTATTCCAAGATTCCTTCTGATCACAACGGAACTGTAGATTTAAATATTAACCATGCATTCCATCACAAAGAAAACTAAAATAAATGACCTTCCTCAAATTAATTTTATTTGTATGTAAAATATAAACTTTAAAAAAATTCCACACAAAACCTTCTTGCACTTATTTATTGTATGTAGAGGTGTGTTTTAGTTAGGATTTTATTGCTGTGAAGAGACATCAGGACCACTGCAATTCTTATAAAGGAAAACATTTAACTGGGACTGGCTTACAGTTCAGAGGTTTAGTCCATTATCTTCATGGTGGGCAGCATGGTGGCATGCAGACAGACATGGTTCTGAGAGGTAGCTGAGAGTTCTACATCTTGGTTTGCAGGCAGCAGGAAGTGACAGTGCCACACTGGCCAGGCTTTAGCTTTTGAGACCTCAAAACCAACCCTCTAGTGACATACTTCCTCCAAGAAAGCCACACCTGCTCCAACAAGGCTACGCCTCCTAAGAGTGTCACTTCCTATGAGACTATGGGGGCCATTTTTATTCAAACCACCATAATATGTGCGGGTGTATACATGTCACAACATGAGAAGGTCAGGAGACAACTTGTGGGAGTTGGTTCTTTGCTTCCACCACGTGACTCCCAATGATCAAACTCAACAAATGCCGATCATCAGGCTGCAGCGGTTGCCTTTACCCACTGACCCATCTCACAGGCCCAAAATATAGAATTTCAAAAGGCCCCTCCCACCCCCAAAAAGTCACAACTACTAAGTCCCAAGGTGCCCACTCAAATCAAATTATACATTCACTCATACAGACCTTACATTTAACACTTCCCTAGTGTGAGCAATTTTTATTACCCCATAATTGCAGCTACATGCTATTGTTCTCATTTTGACTAGCTCTAAACCCTCAAAAGTTAAGACATCTTTTCTACCAAATTGCAAGAAGCATTCTTCTTCCCTGCTCCTGTGTTCCTTCTTGTTCAGATTCCATACCCCAGCAGCAATAAACAGCTGCATCTGGCTCCCACTGTCATCCAAACTTCCACAGCAAAGTGTGACCTGCAAGGCCCAACGTCTATGGGTTTCCCCAAGTGTCCTTTGGAGCAGCTTCACAATGGAAGGCCACCCGTGATGCATCTCATGAATGGATCCCTGGCATATCTCAGCAGGCTGTGAAGCTGAATGCTACTGGCAGAAAGCCAGTAACCCTATGAGTAGCTTTCACAGTAATGTGAGGGTAGCTCTCAGTGGTTTTCAGTGCATGGTACTTCCTAATAGATAACTTTTTTATAGCACCCCAGAGAGAGGAATTCTGGAAGGTTTCATTGGGAGAACATCCTAAGAACTTTTCCATTCCCTACTGAGCCACAGTCACACCCTCTCCAAGACTTAGACGACATCCTTGGAGAGCCCTAGAGACCAAGGATGGGAAAGGACTCTCTCCCCTGATCTCTGTCTCAGCTTTACACATAGTCGTTGCTTTCTACATTGTCAGTTCAGTAATCTATATGAAGTGTATCATCTTGGAAAACATAATTCATCAACATGATCCACATAGTGACAAAATACTGCATAAACCAATTTCATAAAAATACAGAGAAAATCTCAGAAAACCACAAGGCCCACACATTTCTACTGAGTATTCTGCTGAACTGTCGAAGACCAGAGGGGCTCAGCATTTCATAAATGATGTCATTTATCACACCAGAAAATAGTGTTACAACTGCTATCACATACAATCATCTGGAATGCTCCGAAGACAGTATGAAACAGAACACAAACTCTGATAGAAATGACCATGACTCACATACAACAAGGAGATATGTACTTCAAGAATACATTTGGTTTGGCAGGAGGAATCATAAAGATAGGCAGATGTGAGAGGAATATTATAGCATTATTTCTACAGCATTATTTCTATTTTTTTAAGCCTTTAATCAATTCAGTACCCATTAAAACATAAAATCCAAGACCAGAGGAATGAATGGCTATACCTTCCTCCCAAAGTCAGAATCGTTACTTCATTTACCATTCTTTTTTTTTTTTTTTTTTCGGAGCTGAGGACCGAACCCAGGGCCTTGCACTTGCTAGGCAAGCGCTCTACCACTGAGCTAAATCCCCAACCCTCATTTACCATTCTTAATGGTAGAAGAAAGGTACTTCTGGGGAGATTATAGAGCCTCTCTTCCCTAGGCTGCTGTGTCAGAGTATTCAATCACAGCAACTGAGAAGTAACTGATACAGCCAGGGACAAAATACAATGCTACTTTAATTATTATGTAATTCATCATTGCTTAACATTTTTCTACTTAGCAAACTCATTGAAGCAACATAGCAAGAACTGGAAAAATAAAACTATGTACTGAAGATGCTAAGAAAGTCTGGAAAAACAAAGAACCAATGAGCAAAGTATGTTCACAGTAGGATTTCCCAAAGTGGCATATGAACCGGCAACAGTGAATACCTAGGCTAGAATCTTCGTAAAACATGAAGAAAAACTATCTCAAAACACTACTAAAGGGAAAACCAACAGATGAGGACAAATTCAAAGCTCTGTCCTGTTCTTGTCTGGATAGGATGACAGCATCATAAAGGAGTCACTTCTAATTAGGTTAATTTATAAATTCTAATAAAATTACCAACTCCAATAAAAACATCAGACTTTGGAGGTTTTATGAAGCTGGGCATGACACTAAACTTCATATGGAAAAACAAACATACAAGAATAGTTAAGAAAACACTAAGAAGGAAAGGCTAGGGGGAACAGCCCTGCCAGAAATGAAAGCATACCACCACGCCTCCTTAAATTGAAACAGGGTGGTGCTAGCACACAAGGACAGAGAGCAGAAACTCCGGAGGAGAACGGGTTACCTTGGAAACGTAATTTATGACATGTGCTATCTCAAACTACAGGGCAAAGATGCATTTTCAACAAGCTGTGCTAGCCATTTGCAAAAAGACAATGGAAGATGAAGCCTTTATTTGATGTGCAAAAACACGGTCCAAACAGATCTCAGGTACAATGGAAATATTTAAACCACAAAAGTGCTAGAAGAAAACATGATTAGTGATTTGATTTCTCTGTGCCCTAGGCATAAAAAGAACATGATTAAGTATGATCAAATTTTGTATCCAATATTTTGTTGTGCTGTTGTTTTTTTCTATGTCTAGCTATGTAGTTCAGGCTCCCCTCAAACTCATAATCCCCCTGCCACAGCCTTCTAAGGATCATAGGCATGAGTTACATACCTGGCTTCTAGATACGTGGTTTTTAAAGATGAAGAATTTTTACTACCTATAAACCTTTGTGTGGGGAAATTATTATAAGTCAAATGATAAATGAAGAGGTGGGGGAAAATGCTTACTAGACATGTGTATATATGTACTATAGCCACATACATAAAATTTTAAAATTAAAGAAAAATCTCGAAAGATAGTAAATAAGATTCATAGAGACCATATAAAACACAAAATGGTCCTTAAGTATGTTAAAAGATATCTAAGTTTATTTAAAAGTAAACTAAATGTATATGGAAATATCGCCAATTTATTTCAGACTTAAAAAATTAAAGAGCTAAAAAGCACAACCTTGCTAGAACAATAGAGACCAGGCATGCCTACCAGTGGGCATGCAAACCGACCCAGCCTTTATATAAGTTATTACGCAATACCAGAAAATAAATCAACAAAACCTTCAACAGCATTTACATCCTGACTTCAGCAATCTCACATTTAGAAACTCATCCTTCAAAGCAAATATATGCCTCAACAAGGTTATTCATCACAGGACTGTGGATAATTAGAAAACACTGGCATAAAATGTGATATAGAAGAAGTTGAATGAACCACAGCAGAGTCACATAATAGAGCATTCTGTGGCAATTTATAATCAAACCAAAACCCAGAGATTCCGGCTGGTGAGATGGCTCGGCAGGTGAAAAGTACTTGCCGCCAAGCCTGACAACCTGAGTTCAATCCCTGGGACCCACATGTTGGGAGGAGAGAAGTGATGACCAGTGACCATGTGTGTGTCCAAACACACACACGCACACACACACACACACACACACACACACACACACACACACACACACGCACATTCACAACATAAATATAATGTTTTAGAAGGAAGGCACTGAGATGTGAAAAGATGGGCAAACTCCAGGGGCCAGAGATGTACATGCAGGTGATGAAATTGCAAAGTACAAGGAGATGCTGGTCAAGAGGGTGGTCATTTTGAGAAGAATGGAACATTTGTGTTTCAGGATGTGGTATGTATTCTAAAACATAAAACTTCTGGGCATAGCGAGCTGATTTAGTGGGTAAAACCATTCGCCCTAACGTCTGAAGACCTGAGTTTGATCCCTGAAGCCCACGTGGTAGAAAGAGGTCCACTCCTGCAAGCTGTCCTCAGAACTCCACATACATACCATGGCATGCCTGTCTGTCTGTCTATCCTCCCTCCCCCCCACCTATGTCTCTCACTCTCTCTATCTGTCTCTCTCTCTCTCTCTCTCTCTCACACACACACACACACACACACACACACAGTTTTTTAGATAAATAAATCATAAACCCCCACATATTTTTGACTATGTAGATATGAGAAAACCCTAAGTTGTTGGCAGAGCTGGATATTTTGACCCGGGTGATAATTTACAAATGTGTCTGACTTTCACAAGCTGCACGGTTGTTCTGAGGGTTGTCCAGGAAGAGCGTTCACTTGAGCACAAAGCTTTCAAGAACAAGACAGAAAAGCTGGCTCTCTGGCCATGTCTCAGTGACCCTGTTGTGTTCAGAGGCAGACGTCCTTTAAATGTTGAGCTAGCATTTCTCTGTCACTCAGTCCAGTTCCATAACATGTTCCATTAGATGCACAGGATCAAAGAATGTATTCTAATTTTCAGATTAATTTTAGGAAAACACGAATAGGCGGCTTTAAGTACTGCCGACAATAACTTTGGTAATGCATTCCATAACAAGCCTAAATCCTAAGCTGTGCGTTCGGTGGGCTGTTTCACATTATGCACTGCCATCCTCATTCAGTAGCACAGACAATGAAAGTGGAGCCCCGCTTTGCAAAGGAAGAATCTAAGATACGTGAAAGCGGTTCTCTGCCCTACGTATAAAAAGCCCTGAAAGTTTAGTGAATTTCCTGGACATGTTTGCAATCTTTATAATGCCAGCCAAGGGCAATTTTGGCTTGGATATTCTTAAGATTGATTTGTGTAGGCATTTTAACACAGGGGGAGGTAAAATCAGAACTGTTCACATTGCCCAGCTTCTAGCAGCTAATTGTGTGAACTGTAACAAATTAGGTCTGGTTACACTGGCAGACCACACTCAGGTCCTAAGAAATGTTATAAGCCAGGCCTGGTGGCTCATGCCTATTATCCCAGCAACTGGGAGGATGTCTGCATGTTCAAGGCCAGCCTGCCAGGCTACATATGAACTACAGGATAGCCTGGACTATAAGGCGAGGCCCTGATTCAGAACAAGAAGAAATAGGAGCAACATGAATGACTACCTGAATGGTTCTGTGTTCCAAGAGGGCCTTCCCGTCCCAGGGGCAGAATCCTAACTCATTATCACTTTGTGTAGTGAAAAGCCACACCACCTCTCCTCTTACCTTATCACTCAAGTCCCTGAAAACAGCTAGAATTGCTCCATCTTCCTTTCAAATTATCCAGAAATCTAGATGAGAAGTCCCAGAACCATTTACATGAGCATCAGGCAAAGGTAACCTTGGAAAAAATACCACCTTTCTCCCCATGCATGGTGTTCGGAACCCTGTAGTTCTAAACATGAGAGCTGCCTCCCCAGGCCCTCCCTTCCCACTTTCTTCTAACATCTCCAAATGTGGAACATGCAGACAGGAGCCTGAAATTTTATGTGTTAAATGTCAAAAAAAAAAAAAAAGAAGAAGAAAACACATTGAGATCTAATTACAGATTGTAAAAGGCAGGAGTAGTTAAATGCATAAAATTCAGGAAACAGAATGTTGCTTGTGGGGTCCCGGGCTGCGATCTCCTTGGGAACCGCTTCCTGGTATTGCGTTTCGAATAGGAGAATTAGAAACTTCTGGAGATGGCTGGTGGTGATGCTCATACCACACTGCAAATACTCTAAATGCTACTGAACCCCTCACTCAGGAAGACCAAATCTCAAGTGGATGCTAAGTTTGTCTTTTCCACAACTTAAAAGAGAGACGTGAAGGGTATCTTTGAGTAAAACAAGGCCGTTTGGTTAACATAATCATCTTTTAACCGCTGTTTGCAAAGCGCTGGGGCCGGGTGAAAGTGTGGAGCTCGGCTGCACAAGCCATACATACTTCACATCCCCGAGGTCCTGGGCCCAAGCCCCCAAAGTAAAATACCAACAGAGAAGCGGGAAATAGATAAAAGGGGGTTAGGCCTTCGATTAGAATGCTGTGGGATTTATCTCCTCTTTGCTGCTCACTGTGTACGTGTGCGTGGGCGTGGGAGGCTGCCTTCAGTGTAGGATGCCAGTGACTGTGGGTTCCACCGAAGGGATTGGTTCTCAAAACTGTTGTGTCCCGAAGCTTAGGAAACAATGCTGGAGGGTTCCTCTCTTGCACAGTCCAGCCAAATGTCTAATTTTGAGTATAAGGCAGGGCAGTTCTTATGGACCCAGTTGGCCTTGAACTTACCATCCTTCTGCCTTAACTTCCCAAGTGCTGGGATTGCATGCATCGCCACACCCAGTCCAATACTGAAGATTTTATTCATAAATTTGCATTTGTTGTTTCTTAGGGAGTCACAGCCAACTGGTTAAGACTGGGTTCTTCCCTATAGATGAGCTGTGTCCACAGTCAGAAGAACTCTTTTTTTTTTTTTTGGTTTTTCGAGACAGGGTTTCTCTGTGTAACTTTGTGCCTTTGCTGGAACTCACTCTGTGGCCCAGGCTGGCCTCAAACTCACAAAGATCCGCCTGGCTCTGCCTCCCAAGTGCTGGGATTAAAGGCGTGTGCCACCACCGCCCGGCAGAACTCTTTTTTTTTTAATTGAAAAAAAAAAAACTACAGTGTTCCATGGTAGTGCCCATTCTCTAGGACTCTTAATCCTATAACAACACTCCCTATGAACATTTTGCTAGAGCGAGTGACGGAAGGCTGCAGTCAATGACCAGTCTGAATGGAGTGGTTGCTGGCCCTGAAGAGGAGAGGAAGTCCCTTCTGCAGACCTAGGGTAACAGGAGCAGGTGCAGCTTAAACAGAAAATACAAACTGAGGCCACCTGAGAACAAGATGGCAGAAGTCTCCTGTTAAAAAATAATTTAGCCAAACTGTTGGTTTTCCCTGTTTAACATGAGAGGTTGGGCGGGGGTAACTATGTATGTCAACTGGCCATTTTGGAAATACATCCATATGACTCTTTGGATCATTTACAGATGGCCCCAGATATTTCAGAAGCACGCCTAAGGCCACGCTGGCAGGGAATCGTTCTTGGTCACCGCATATGACAAGAGGGAGATGCTCCAGTCAGCAAAGGACTTCACCTTCACCACAGCAGCTGGAGTCCTGAATCTCTCTCCCCAGCCCGCCTCCCAGCTTCTCCTAATTGATGCTGAACAGTGTGCTCATTTTTGGGTCATCTGTTGTTGAACAGAACTGAGTCAGTGAGGGTCTGGCAAGCCTTTTGTCCATTCCTGCCCTATAGCAAAGGCTTTATCCAGCCAGCCACGGGCATGTTTGAAACTGAGAAGATGGTGTGGTTCATCTGGTTGAAAAAGAGCTCACAGCAAGATAGTCTGGAAATGCTTCAAGGAACCTTTTTATTTTATGTGTAAACACACAATGTATATATAAGTCTATGCATACACATATAACATATACATGCATATGTACACACACATCATCAAAAAAGCTTCTCACTACAACCCATGGAGACCATCATGGGGAAATCACAACTAGACACAATGCAGGAATCAACAGTTGTGTAGGGAGCCAAATCCTAATGGATACACCACAGCTCCTGAATCTACAGGTCCAAGGACACTGCAGAAGAGAGAGTGGAAAGGTTGTAGGAGTCAGAACACCAGGCTGTCTGCTGAGACAGTCTCTCCGAGAAATGGATGCATCAACAGGTCCAGAACAGCGACAATATCAATAAACATGCTCATATAGAAAGGGGACAATCTCGTGGGCTCCTTCCCTAGAAAAAGATCTACAGGCAACTAATGACCGCTGAGAGAGGAATGTTAGCCTCTCCCAGGGATGAGGCCCCACTCCCATGCACATGTAGGCAGCATTTACTGGACTCCATGGGTTACTTTAAAAACTATGAGGACATGAAGTTGGAAGAGGGCTGTTGTGGAAATATTACTTAATTATGTAAAGATGTGTTACATTTGTTTATGCTGTGGAATATTACTGTAACTAGGCAAAGATGGGTTTCATTTGTTTATGCTGCATTTGTTTAATGATGTAAAGATTTGGGCTTTGCCTGCCCAAGGAACCTGATGGGTCTAATGAAAAGCTGAATGGCCAGTAGCTAGGCAGTAGAGGGATAGGCAGGGCTGGTGGGCAGAGAGAATAAGTAGGAGGAATCATCTGGGCTCAAGAGGGGAGAGGAGAGAATGAGGGAGAAAAAGAGGGAGACACCTGGGGCCAACCAACCAGGCAGCCACCAGCCAGCCAGACATGGAGTAGGACATATATTACAGAATGAAAGATAAAAAGCCCTGAGGCAAAATGTAAATGAAGAGAAACAGGTTAAATTAAGTTATAAGAGCTAGCAAGAAATGAGCCTAAGCTAAGGCCGAGCATTCATAACTAATAGTAAGTCTCCTTGTCATGATTTGGGGGGCTGGTGGTCTGAGAAAGCCTGCTACAGAGAGATGTATTAGGGAATGGGGGAGGGGGGACCCAGCGGGTATGACAAAGACACACTGTATACAGGTGTGAAGTGATAGAAAAATAATAATAATAGCCAGAAGGTTCATCCCCAGGAACAAACCCCTGTTCCTTCCCTCAGGAGACATTTACTTGTGCTGATTTCTGTAGAGAGAATCAAGTGTGATGAGGGGTAGCCGAGAAGACATGTAAATATCAGTTTTCCTTACGTTACTAAAGCCATTTCCTCTTCTTGAAGGAGAGAAAAGCAGCTGATGTTCTTTCAAACAAGAGCCCATCTTACCAGTTGTGCTTTGGTTTTCTTGTAATTGTCTCTCATCCAATAGTAAAGCTTACATGAAGGAAGCCTATGTCTAGTCCAGATCACTCAGACTGGGGGTCTATAATGAAGAGGTGCTTCAAGTTTTGTTAAGCCGGGCATTTTAACTCAGTCTTTGATATTTTGTAAGAAATGCCTCCCCATTACATACACCTGTCACATCTCTCGGTCCCTTGTCACAAAAGTTCTTTTCGCCTCTGCTTTGCCAATCTTCAAATAATTAGCAAATCCAACAACTGATCGGGTTGCTTGTGCAGAACTGTGAATATCTCCACCGATAAGAACCTTTTTAAAAATAGTAACATAGCCAGATTGGATAAGAAGTCTCAGGAGGGGCCCCACCTCCATCCACCTGAGTGCCTGTCATTTGCAAGTGTATTTGTTATTACAGATGTGGGTTCCAGCTGGTTTTCTTCACTAACACCAGTAGACAGCCTTTCAGTAGTTCCAGGGGACCAAATAAAAACTCTCAGAATCCAGATCTCTTCAGTTTGAGAGAAAAACAAGAAGGTTCCAGCGCAAGGAGAAGAGCAACATTACTCGTGGTTTTTCTGGCTAGCCTCCATTTTTCCTCATTCTGCATCTACCAACGGGCATGTCAGGAGGGAGCACATGGCGAGCTTCCAGCACACAGGAGTAGTCCTCTTCTCCCTTCCATTATGGTCCCCACTAAACATTCAAAGCACTGGCTCTATAATCTCTTCTATGGTTCTTTTGTATTCCTACGGCCCATGAACAGAGTATAAATTCAACGAACACAATGGGCAGGTTGCTGTTATGGCTTGAATACTGTTGGCTCCCTTCCTGCCCAAAGGCTCACGTGTTGGAAAGCTTGGTCCCTGGGGTGGCAGAACTGGGAGATGGCATTACCTTTAAGAGATGGGGAGCAGTGGGAAGGCCTCAGGTCAGTAGAGGGCAGGGATCTGAGAAGGGTATACTGGTCTCCTCAGAACTAGGATCTGAGCCCAGATTCACACTTACAGGCTTGGTGCCCTTCGGTGGCTTGCAAACTTCTTTGGGCCTTATGGGCTTGAACCATGAAAGAAAGTGATAATACCAATCTCATGGGGTCAGTGTGGGCCTAAAGTAGACAATGCTGAAATTTCCTTCACATGCCCCCAGGGGAAAAATAGTTATGCTTATTAGCCATCACAACATATGGAAGACTAACAGGACAAAATACTTACTTTGAAGCTATCATTGAATAAATTTAGGGCATATCTATGTGATAGTTAGTAATGTCAATGTGACAGGATCTAGAAGTGCCTAGGAGGGAAATCTCTGGGCATGTCTGTGAGGGAGTTCCTGGGGTAGGCTAATTGAAAGGGTCAAGCCCCATCCTAAATGAGGCACTATTCCATGGCTTGAGGTCCTGAACTGCAGAGCAAGGAGAAAACAATCTGAGCACTGACGGTCACCTCTGTGTGCTTCCTGGTGCAGACAAAATGTGACCACATCATCTGGCCTCCACAGGTAAACTCTCTCCACCATGACAGGCTACATCCCCTCTGCTGCAAGCCAAAAGAAAACTCTCCCCCCCCCCCTTAAGCTGCTCTGGTTTATATATTTGGTCACAGGAATAAGAAAAAGTGATACAGTCTACTCTAGCCAGCGCTAACCAATCATTCAGAAAATTCCAGAATGGCCACTAGAAGAAAAGAAGCTGTGAATCCATCAGCTTCCAATGTCAGGGCACAAAGTTTGGTCCCCGAGGAAGCAGTTGCAGAAGGGAGAGACACCGAGTGTTGCAATGATTCGTGAATTAACGTGCACGGGGCCCTTCAGGTCTTTGACTAAGAGGTTTTATCAAATAAAGGTTCTATTATTATTTCTAACACAATCCTTCTTGATACTGCCCCTGTGAGGAGGCAGAATTTGGCCTTTAGAGATAAAGACAGCTCATCTCTCTGTAAAAACATCTGAAAGAGTCTCCTGACATCTCT
>CABHPH010112583.1:0-10105 GCA_902168325.1 Peromyscus nudipes
CCTCAGTCGTGGTAAGTGAGCATGGGCCGCAGGGACGAGGCTGGATGAGGGCTACTCACTGGGACTTGTTTGGCTCTTGGCCGTTTTGGGGGGGTATCAGCTTTAAACACGGTGCTTTTTTTTTTGTTTTGGAGACAGGGTTTCGCTGTAGTCCAGGCTAGCCTCTAATTCGCTTTGTAGACAGGATGGCTTTGAACTCCTGTTCGATCACCCGCTTCAGCTTTCCAATTATTACAGGGGTTTTCTACCACGCCCCCGGCTCAAGGGACAAGAAGTGGGAAGCTCCTGTGTCGAGCAGAGTTTAAGTCAATCATGGTCATGGCTCCCCCACGTAGATAGTGGTGAATCCTTAAGATTGTATTGGCTAATGATACTCTGTCGTAGTTTCTGTAAGTACACTCTGATGTTCATGCAACAACACCAACGAATGTTCGTTTCTCAGCATGTCCCCCTGGTTAGGTGTCTCAGCAAGTATTTATTGATGACCGCCTATGGGTGAGAAATCCAAGCCAGGGATTTTAGTCATTCATTCAAGTGGTATTTTTCTAATTCTAAGATGTGCCTCCCACTGGAGGGGAACTTTTGTTTTTAGACATACCCCAGACATCAAATGTGCACAGTGTCCTGAGGGATTTCATTCACCTGAATATTTACTATCTAACCTGATCTACATAGAGAGTTCCAGGACAGGCAGAGCTACATAGTGAGACCCTGTTTTTGTTTGTTTGTTTTTAAGTGTTCAATTTTGTGTGTGTAAGGTTTGCCTGTATATGTGTGTGCGTCTGTGCACCATGTTTGTGCAGGGCATCAGATACTCTGGAACAGGAGTTACAGATGATTGTGAGCTATCATGTGGGTGCTGGGAATTGAACCAGGGTCCTCTGTAAGAGTAGTCAAGTGCTCTTAACCACGAAGCTACCTCTCTAGCTCCACAAATAAATCTTACTGGTCTGCTTTGAAAACATCTCCAGTATTTCCACCTGCCTCTCCTTATATTACATTGCAGCTGCAGTGGTCTGTTTTTTTTTTGTTTTGTTTTTTTTTTTTTTAAGGTCTTTGAGAAGGCTTGGCTTTGCCAGCATGCTCAGCTTATGTAAAAGATTTAAAATGTACAAGAACATAATTATGGGTATGACAATAAAGGTTAGCTGTTGTTAGTATTATTCCTAAATACCCCTACGTATTTATGTGTATGAGTGTCTCACCTGCATGAATACTCGTACCACCTATGTGCAGTGTCCTAGGAGGCCAAAAGAGGCCATCGGATCCCTGGAACTGTTGTTAGCCACCATGTGGTGCCAAGGATTGAACCTGGGTCCTCTATAAGAGCAACCTGTGCTCTTAACCACTGAGGCATCTTTCCAGCCCCTGTATGGATGTTTTGCCTGCATGTATGTAAGGGCATTACAGGCATGTGTCAGATCCCCTGGAACTAGTTACAAATGGTTGTGAGCTACCACCATGGGAGCTGGGAATCAAACCCCTATCCTCCACAAGAGCAACAAGTGCTTCCAAACACTGAGCCATCTGTCTGTCCTCACACATATCTCTAGACATCAGCAGTTATGACCTTGTAAAGGGCTTGGATCCCTCCCTAGAATATGGAAACCATAATAGTAGACCCTGTTGTGTCTCTACAGGCCTGGCCCTAGGTCCCCAACTCTGGGCCACACGTTCCATGGCCACCCTGAACCAGATGCACCGCTTAGGCCGCCCGAAGGAACCCCCCAAGCGTCTGGGTCCCACAGAGGGCCGGCCACAGCTGAAGGGTGTGGTGTTACGCACATTCATCAGAAAGCCGAAGAAGCCCAACTCTGCCAACCGCAAATGCTGCCGAGTGCGCCTCAGCACGGGCAAAGAGGCCGTCTGCTTCATCCCTGGGGAGGGCCACACCCTGCAGGAGCACCATGTGGTCCTGGTGGAGGGCGGTCGCACCCAAGACCTGCCTGGGGTCAAACTCAAAGTTGTGAGGGGCAAGTATGACTGTGGCCACGTGCAAAAGAAGAAATGACCATAATTCACTGTGGTCAGGCACTGGGTCCTCAGAAACCAGTTCTTCCTGTTCCAGGGACAGCTAGTCTTGGGCGCAACTCTCATTTGGCCTCATGAAGACTGCTGCTAACACCGCAAGAGTTGTGTGAATTGGGAGGAAGCTCCCTCTGCCCACTCCTGGGCGTCCATGTTCAGTGTCCACAGATGGGACCTCATGCTGGGGTGGGAGTTGTAATAAACACATCTGCAAACTGTGATGTCACCCATCGTGCCCTGTCTGTCCCCGGCTGTGATGGCAGATACCGATCTCTGTGCGCCTCAGTTCCCTGATGAGGAACTGTTCGAGGTGCTGAAGAAGATTCCTCGGCTGCTCCACATGCTCGCACATGTGTGGTGGTGACGGTGTGGGTTCTTGCAGCACCGAGAGGGGTGAAGGCCCATCCCAATGTGGCCATCTGCCAAGTAGTAGTGAGCTTGATGCTAGCAGGGCGTTGAAGTGTTTAAATGGGTAGTGAGTGGTGTGCGTGCCCAAGACCCTTTCCCAGAAGAGGGAGGGGAAGGGGTTATATATGCCTCAGTTTGCGGATTCTTGCCTATGTGCTGTTATCTATTTTTTATTTTTTTATCAATCTGTATGTATGTGGGTGCTTGTGGGGGGCCCTTCTGGAGCTGGTTACAGGAGATTGTGAGCAGCTGATGCCGATACTGGGATCAAACTGGGATCGTCCTCTGGAGGCTGGAGAAACAGACAGCAAGTGCTCTTAACCACTGAGCCGTCTTCCTAACCCCTGGGAGTCCCTGCCTCTGGCCTTCAGTTTCCTGCCTTGGGTAGTGGCATCAATTGTAATGTGGCCTTTTGTGATCACAGATTTTAAGCTGTAGGAGTTATGCTCACATTATTGGACTCTGGAGTTCAACTGATCCCAGCCCTGCATACACACACACACACACACACACACACACACACACACACACACACGGTTCCTGCCTGGTGACCTGGGGCAAGGCATTCTAATGTAACCTGGACTACATGGCATTTATTGATAAAGAACCATGGCAAACTGGACTCCATGGCTCATACCTGTAGTCCCAGTACTTGGGAGATGGAAGCAAGAGGACCAGGAGTTCAGATCAGTCTGTCCTTGGTGACAGCAGATTGGGGGCAGCTACATGAGACCCTGTCTTAAATAGAAGGCCATTGGAGAAAGGACCCTTAAGAACTAGCCTGGAGCCAAGTGTGGTGGTGGCTCACACCTGTAACCCCAGTACTGTAGAGGCCGAGGTAGGAAGGTGCTTTGAGTTTGAGACCAGTCTGGGCTATGGAGGGAGAGTCTTACCTAAACCGGCCTGGGTCCTTGCCTCCAATACGTAGCACAGACACAGCCTCTTGATGGTCTCTGTGCACACGTGGCCACATGTACTTCTGGATCGGGGCTGGAGGCAGACAGGAGCACAGCTTGCAGACAGACACCTGCAGTCTCATTTTCTTGACGGAGCCCCAGTCTATACCCCAGGCCAGCTTGGAACTCCCTGTGCAGCTGAAGATGCCCTTGAACGATCTCCTCCTCCACCTCCTGAGTGCTGGGGTTACAGGCGTGAATCATCATGCCCAGTTTTGTTTTGTGTGCTGGGCAGGTGTTCCACTGTGACCTCTGCCCCAGCACCAGTTTTTGTTTGTCTTTAAGATTAAAAATTTAGGGGTGGGTGTGTGTGTGTGTGCGCGCGCGCGCGCCCTTGGAGTCCAGCTATGTTGAACCCCCTAGGAGCTGGAGTTACAGTAAGCTGCCTGTGCAGTACTGGAAACCAAACTTGGTTCTTCTGTAAGAGCAGTTTGTGCTCCTAACTTCTGAGCCATCTGCCAGCCCCTTTAACACCTCTTTAAAATTATTGCTTACTATTACTTAAACAGTATTTATTTATATTCTGTGTGCATTGGTGTCTTGCCTGCATGTATGTCTGTATGAGGGCACTGGATCCCTGGAGTCACAGACAGTTGTGGGCTGCCATGTGGGTCCTGGGAATTGAACCCAGGTCCTCTGGAAGAGCAGCAGTGCTCTTAACCACTGAGCCATCTCTACAGCCCCTTAACACCAGTTTTATTGGGCAGTTTGGGGGGAATTTGGAGCAGGTGTTAGGGGAGCTTCCCCCAGAGCCTGTCTGGTGCCAGGCAACTCAGCAGAGGGGAGAGGAGGGTGTTACCTGGCATGGGGGGGCGGGGGGGTGTCTCCGAGGAACTGATGAGAAATGCTGCCAGCCTAGAGAGATGAGGTGCTGCTGCGGGGCAGTAAAGACAGACATGGTCCCCAGGTGGGTGGGTACGGGGCCCACAGCTGGCTCTGCGACTCCCCAGAACATCATGGCTGCAAGGATGAATGCCCTAGCTGACCTCTGTTCCCTGCCAGCCATCAACCCATCCCCCAAATGTGCAGGTGAGGCAGTGCCCAGGGCTGGAGAGCCGGCTAGGTGAGTGAAAACGGCTGCCAACAAGCCTGATGACCTGAACTTGACCCCCTGGATCCACATGGTAAAAGGAAAGAACCTACTCCTGCAAGTTGTACTCTGAGCTCCCCACATGCGGTTCTCAACCTGTGGTTTGTGACCCCTTTGAGGTCAAATGGCCCTTTTGCAGGGGTTGCCAAAGTCCATTGGAAAATACAGATATTTATATTACAGTTCATTACAGTAGCAAAATGACAGTTATGAAGTAGCAATGAAATAATTGTATGGTTGGGGGGTCACCACAACATGAGGAACTGTATTAAAGGGTCCCAGCTTAGGAAGGTTGAGAACCACTGGTCTACACAAACTGAAGAAATCATTGTGAATGCCTCCTTCAGAGAACTCGGGTTCAGTTCCCAGCACCCATGTTGTGTGGCACACTATCTGTAACTCCAGTTCCCTCTGTGGATTCCCACACTCACATGTACATACCCACACACTGACACACAATTAAAATAAGTTTTTTTTAAAAGTCACTGTTTCCTTTTGTTATATTCTGAGCTTGGTCTATTGGATGTTTTGTTTTTTGACGTGGTCTCACATAGCTCAGGCTGGCCTGGAACTCAGTATATAGCTGAGGATGACTTTGAACTCATGATCCTACCTCTACCGAGAGTGCTGGGATCAGAAGTGTGCTATCAGGTCTGACTTGGCCTGTTTTTGTTTTGACAGTTTACCCACTGACATCCATAAATGAAGCAGTTCTCAGGCTCAGTAACCTAGAGATGCCTGTCACTTTAAGGTGGTCCCTGCTTGAGGAGAGAAGGAAGCTGTAGACAAGCTGGTTAGGTCCCTGGTGAGTCACAGCAGGAGGGCCATGATGCAGAAACAGCAAGGGTGTAGGGGAGCCACACAGGATCCCCTCTTTTGTTCAGCTGGGGGCGGGCTGCAAAGCCACCTTTGACTAACACCATCCGGGAGAAGGCAGTCTGTCCTGGAAGTCCTGAAGGGCTGGTCAGCTAGGACAGACGGATCCTGAGCCGCACACTGGAGTGGGTCACAAGGGCACCGTAGTGTCCCACCCAGGAACGCGTGTCTCTCCCATACTGCTCAAAAGACACATATCGGATGCCTTTGCCGAAGTCAGTGAAGACATGAGAGACCTGTGGGAAAGGAGTGACAGGCTGAGGCTGGTGGACCCCTCTTCCTCCATCTCAGCAGACTCTTGAGCACCCAGATGGTACCTGGCTATACTCTAGGTGCTGGGGGCTAGATGCTGAAGACTGCTGTCGGGGAGACCAGTGGGCATGCTCCAGGAGGGAGGCAGGTATGAACAGGTAGGAGGAGGTGAAAAGTGACCAGGAAGAGGCTTCATGGAGGTGATACTGGAGGAGATGAGGAGGACTGGGAGCCACATGAAGTTCTGGAGAAAGTGTTGCAGACGATCAACTGTCAGTGCAGAGACCGTGAGCTAAGAGAGCCTGCCGCAGACTGAGAGGAGAAGGAGGGGGTGGGCTAGGTAGGTGTGAGGCCATGTGGGGCTCTGTGGGACATAATGAGCCACAGACTTTGGCACCCTCCCCCAGTGTTGTCTTCACCCATTTGTTACTGATTGATTGAGAGAGGTTCTATATCCCTGGCTGGTCTCAGACTCAGAGATCCACCTGCCTCTGCTTCTCAAGTGCTGGAACTAAAGGCCTGCATCACCACTTATTTTGAGACAGGGTTTCAGGTAGCCCAGGCTGACCTTGAACTCACTAACTCTGAAGAAGTGTTTGAACTCCTGATCCTCCTGCCTCAGTCTCTCAAGTGCTGTAATTTGAAGTGTGCACCACCAGGCCTGGCTCCTGCGTGCTTTTGGGACTTAAGGCCAGTCACCCTCTCTGTGGCTCACTTTCTCAACCCTAGGATAGTAACAGGGCAAGGACTTTAGTTCATGCATTACTGCACCTTAAACAGTACCTTGAACACAGTAGGTGCTCAATAAATGCTCTAATAAAATGATTTATCAGTAAGCCTCTTAGAGCAGGGTCGAGATGTACCGTAGTTAAGGGATTGATAATTGGCAGTTGTTACCACAGACCCCATCAATAAACAGGGAAACCCAGCAAGGTGATTGTTGGGCGCAGGCCTCGGAGCTAGTGGGCAGTCAGGACTTACCTGTCGGCAGCTGCTCTCAGTCCACTGAAGTACTGGGTTGGGTGAGGCCGAGAACTTGACCACTTCATTTTCATATTCATCCAGCAGGCGGACCCGAAGCCTGTAGACACAGCCGCAGTTCTCACGGGCGCCCCACCTGCCAGGTGGTAGTGCGTTTTCAGGTCCCTGCCACCCAGCCAGCTCTCGGGGTTGGGAGAAGGGAGGCTGAGGGCTGAGCTTTTTTCCTGCAGCTGAACCAAGGTCCTATCCACTTGCACAGCATTTAGTGCGTTTGGGCACTTTGGAAGATGGACCCCAGTGGTGGGCCACAGCTAAATCATGGGGGCGGAGCCAAGCCTGAGAAAAGGGCCTGCCTGGAAGACTGCGTTGCTACTTTGAGGGGGTGGAACTACAGTGCTCTAGGGAGGAGCCACGCCCAGGCAGGAAGAGTTGACCTGAAGAAGAAACCAGAGGCCAAGAGAAGAGACCAAATGCCTCCAGCTAGGGTTCTTAGGCCAGTGTTGCCAACTCGTCAGAAACCTTGACTAGCCACAAGATTTTAGGGCCGGCGCTGAGTGGAATGATAGCCTGGGGCCGGTCCGTGGGCTAGTATGAGCAACCCATGCCTGCCTGCTTGGGAAGAGTGGAAAGGAGTGCAGGAACGGGCCTGGGATGCAACAGGGCTCCTCCCCTCCTAGTTCTGCAGCTGTATCTCCCAGGAAAGGGAGCCCAACCCTGTGGGCTGATGGGGCGAGACTGAGCTATCCCTCCAGCCCACTCTAGTTACCATCGCTGTGGCTCTGGGCGCCCCGCCAGTCTCCGCTCACCAGTCAGCTACGCAGATCTCAATCTGGGCACTGTCCAGTAGCTCCTGCCACATTCCTTCCATCACCAGGTCCACCAGCTGCCTCTTGAAGCACCATCTAGGAGGGAGATGCCGGGGCTGAGACACAGTCTAAAAACCACTTCCTCCACGAAGTCTCTCCTGATCACCCTGCTTTTCAGGACAGGAAGGTGTGTGGTGGACGATGCGTCTCCCCGTCACACTATCTTCTCCCCCGTTTCCACCTTGCTCTGCCCCCAGGAGGCTGATCTTCATGCTACTCTCCTTACCCCTGATGTTGGCGGGGACCAGGATATGTATATAAATAGGGGCACACACTAGACAACTGAGCAGGGAGTTCTGGGGCCTCCCAAGATTCTGGGGCCCAAAAGATAACACAGAAGCTTGTTAGTGGAACAGGCTGTGTCAGGACAAACTTAGGTATGCGTGGGAACTTCGGAAATGATAGAGGAAGTGGGCATGGTGGTGTGGGCCTGTACTACCAGTACAAGGGAAGCGGAGCAGGAGGATCAGGAATTCAAGGTCAGCCTCACCTACACAGAGTGCAAAGTCAGCCTGGTCTATATGAGACCCTGTCTCAGGAGGAAAAAAAAAATCAGAAATTCTGGAGCCAGATTATCTGGGTTCAAATTCTAACTCTATTATTTATTTATTTAGTATATATTTCTTTACTTTGAGACAGGATCTCACTATGTGGATTTGACTGTCCTGGAACTGGTTATGTAGACGAGGCTGGCCTAAAACTCACAGAGATCCCCCTGCCTCTGCCTTGGGAGTGCTGGGATAAAGGTGTGCGTCACTATTCCCAGCCCACCAATTTACTAGATATTAGCTCTCCTCTGTGCTTTAGTTTGTCATAAGCTGGGGAAAGAAAAAAAACCCATGTTGACGAACTTAACAGACTATAACAGTGGGGCCATGGCTCAGTGGAAGAGTGCTTTGCCTATCATTCCTGGAGACCTGGATTTCATTCCTCGTATCACAGAGACCACCACCACCACAACCATAACTATTCATAGGATTGCCTTTCCTATGAATGCACTTCCTATGTCCCAGCATGCTGGAGGTCAAAGGTTCAAGGTTATCCTCTGCTACAAATCAAGTTAGAGGCCACTCTGGCCTACCTAAGACCCTATCTCCAAACCAGGGTTAGGGAGACGGCTCAGTCGGTAAAACGCTTGCCTCGTGTGAAGACCTGAATTCCATCCCCAACAGCCACATAAAACACCAGAGTGCCATCACCATGGGCTCTGGCGCCCTCTTCTGGTTTTTTTGGGCACCTGCACTCACAAGCACAGCACACCTCTCCACATATACACAGGAAGGAGGGAAGGGGGTTGTGACAGTAGGATAAGCAGCCTGAAGTAGGTCCCTCCCCCTCTTTGGACCCTCACTCTAGGCATCAGGGGCCACTCACTCAAAAGATGTCACAAAGCAGGTCTGGGAAGGAGCGCCTGACACCACTGTCAAATTCTTTTCCACGGCCCAGCCGTTCCCTCCGTGCTCCACTTCCCAGCCTCTGAAGCCCTCTGTAGAAAACAACGCGGCAGAATATAAAGCATTCGCCTGGCAGGGGCCTCGCAGTTTGCCCCGTCCATAACCCCCCCAGTACATTTCAAATCTGGGGCGTCTTACAAACCCATCCTCCAAGTTCCTGTATCCTGGCCCCACCGACCCGGCCAAAACCAGCTTCTGCTTTCATCTTTCTGACCCACTGAGTCTCAGAATCCCATCTTTCTACGCACGCCTCCAGCCTTCTGCCTTGCCCCGCCCACCCTCTCAGGTTGGCGCACTCTGATAGGCTTAGTGTTTTATGCAAACTCCTCCTTCCACCCGCGCCCAATCCACTTTGTCTTAGCCCGCCTCAGGCCCCTCCCTCTAGGCCACGCCTTCTGGCCCGGATTTCCTCCCCTAGTTGTCCTTCAGTCCCGCCCCCTGCCTGGATCCCCTCGGCTTTAGGTCCCGCCTTCTAAGCGTTAGAACTCGCTCTCTAGGGGCAGGCCCCGCCCACAGCCAGAAGGCCCCGCCTCCAGGTGTTAGGCCCTGCCCCTGGGACCCACGCTCTCCGCAGGAGTTGAAGATGAGGTTGCGACCCAGCGGTGCGCGCAGGCAGAAACGGGCCAGAGCGCAGAGCGGGAACTCGTCTTGATGGTCATCGTCGGCGGGGCAGCGCTGGGCCAAGGCGTAGAGGGCTCTGCCCTCCGCACTGCGGTCGCGGGCCAGCTGCAGCAGCCACACGCTCGAGCCATCCACCACGTCGCGCCAGGCTCGGCACACGGGCCGGCAGCGCGTCACTAACGCGCGGGGAGGCACGTGGCTCAGCACCTGCACCAGCAGCTCCGGGGGCAGCGCGGCCAGAGTCACGCGCGGAGCTTCGGGCACCTGCCGTCGCGAGGGTCGGGCTCCCATGTCCCCGCCACCGGCGTCCTCTGGGTGCAGAGGGGTTGGCGGCTCAGCCTCCCTGGGTAACGAACCGGGTTCAGGATGCCTGGCTGCAGACAAGATAGAGCAAATCCGTTCGCCTGGGGCCAAAGACACCTCCAAATCTAACCCAGTCCCAGCGGGGTGTGGTGGAACATGCCTGTAATCACAGCACTTTGGAGGCAGAGGCAGGAGGATTGCCATGAATTCGAGGCCAGCCTGTCTCACATAGTGAAACCTGTTAAAAACAACAAAGCTCCGTGTGCAGTC
>CABHPH010112584.1:0-41513 GCA_902168325.1 Peromyscus nudipes
GGGCTGGGCGCCCACACACGCTACCCCAAGGCTGCGGGACCAGGGTCTCAGCTTTCCAGCTCGTGCCCGGCTGTGTGGCCTCACCACCCCCACCCCGCACCTAAGACATTCTTGTTGGGTATTTCAGGAGGACTGTTTGAGGTGTTGACAACGCGGGTGTGAATTAGATACTGCCCTGAGATACTGTTAGAGGAGCCACGGCCTCCGCTTGAGCTAGAGCCTCCAAGTGTTAGTAAAGGGCACTCGGGGCCGGGAGGGGCCAAGCTGAAGTAGGAGATACTGGTTTGGCATCTCTGGCTTACCTTCCAGCAGGCACGGATTCATGTAACACCTAGTCTAAACTTGTTTCTGAAGTGGCCACTAAAACGCTCACCTCTCTTTGTCCTTATTGTCACGGAAAGTGCTCTGTCCTCATAAGAGCACTGAAATCTCAGAATAAAAAAAAAAAAATATTAGACAGATCTCACTGTGTGGCTCTGATTGACCTGGAACTCACTACGTAGAACAGGCGGTCCAGGACTTCACTGTGTGGACCACCCACACTGATCTACAGTTCAGAGACCCTCCTGCCTCTGATTCCTGAGTGCCGGGATTAAAGGCATCTCACCACACCCAGCAGAAGACATACTAGCACTGCAGGCACAGGCCACCTCATCCAGCTTGAGACAAAATGTTTAAATTGCAAGGATCTGCCTTGCATTCCCCTAGCTACCTAGCAGTTTTCACTCATCTCCTGGGCTACCTCCCTTAGTCTTGTTTGTTGCTCGGTTGGATTCAATCCATAATCCAGGCCCCTGGGACTCTCATTTCCCAACAAGAGAAACAGCCTCCTCTCTTCCTTCAAAACCTCATTCAAACCCAACCCCTGGCATGAAGTCTTACCAGCTGACCACCATGTGGAGTCAGCTCTGTCCACTTTGCAGAAGAGGAGGTAAAGAGAAGAGGAGCCTGGTAGCTACTGTTGGAATCAGACAGAGCAGCCAGGTGAGGTAGCAAGCTCCCAGTTTTAGAGTCAAACAGATGTGTCTGATCCTGCCTTCCTCTTCTAGGTAGAGGCAGCTCTAGGCCACAAGCTCCTCACCAGGGAAAGGGGTCCCACCAATGGCACTCCTGCAGGCTTAGGAGATAAGAGGCATCTAAGGTAATGAAGATGGATTCTAGTTTCTTCCCTTCCTCAAGGAACACGGGCAGATCTGAAATCTTGGAATTATGGAGAATCTTGAGATATCTCCCCTCAGCAGTAACCCAAGCTGCTCGCCCCACTTTGACACACCCAGAGATGGGGGTGTTAAGAGCTGGCAGGGCTCACAGATGCAGGAAAAGGCTGCTGGAAAGCTGGAAAGAAGAAGGGATGATTCAGCGCAAAGAACCAAAGTGACCTGTGGTCTTTGTGATGAACAACTGTGATCATGTCCATTAGGGGGAAAACTCAAATAAGCCTCATGATGAGGCCAGAGGCTTTTGGAGAGAGAACTCCAAAAAATCATGAGATGCCAGGTTTCTGAAGACTTCCATTGCATTCCAGAAAAGCACGGAAAGAATAACTGTTTATTGAGCTAGCTACAGATAAGGTTCTTCCAAGTTTTGAGGACATGTCCCATTTACTCCTCTTGTCCTGGCATGGTTATTAATAATCCCGCTTTTGCTCTCAGGATACCCTAATTTGCACAATAAATTATATGCCACTTTAACTATGACCACAGGCAGTACTCGGAACAGCTCCTTCCACCCCCCGAATGCCAGCAATATTTCTGGCCTTTCTGTGAAACTCCCAGAGTTTCACAAGATAGTATGTTAGTTATCCCCTTGAAATTACCATATCAAATCAAGAATGATAATAAGCAAAAAGTACATTTCCAGCCAGCCACTCCAAGTCAAGCTTCAGGGACAGTGGCTGCTGGATGGTGCCACCTCATGGGAAGAACTGGTCCTGCAAAGAAGCTGAGTTTCCAGTATGCTTGTGACAGCTGACATCTACCAAGGGCTTGCACACCACCAGACTCCACAACAGCCGCCTACCATCCCAGCATTCTATAGAAAAGGAGTTAGAGGTTAGAAGGCCAGGTAACTCCTCCCAAGCCATTCAAATGGCATCAAAGACTAAGCTAGGAGGCTGGGGAGATGACCTGATTGATAAAATGCTCACTATGAAAGCATGAGGACCTGAGCTAGGATCCCCAGTACCTACTTAAAAACTTGGTGATCCCCCAGTACAGAGGAGGCTGCAACAGGAGGGTACTGGGGCTCCCTAGACAGTGGGGCAAGACCAAACCCTAACTCAACAAATAAGATGGAGAAGACTGGGGAAGGCACCAACACTGACCTCTGTCCAGCTCATGCTCTCTCTCTCTCTCTCTCTCTCTCTCTCTCACACAGTTACACACACACACACACACACACACCTGGGATTTAATCCCAGCTTGTCTGCTTGACCTGCACACTTAACAGCTAGTTCGCCTAATGTTTAATAAGCATTCCCCACCTCCCCTTGTAGTTCTGGGATGGAACCCAGAGCCACGGGCAGGTGAAACAAATGCTCTACCACTGAGCCACATCCCCAGCCCTAGAGCTGTAATTTTAAAGAAGCAGCTCCCAGAGTGAAGTCTGAAGCAGCCCTGTCCTAAGGCACCCACTTCCACAACATTTACTTGTGCTGTTAGAAGAGCAGTTACCGGTCACGGATGCCTGCCAGTTGCACCAAGACTTTAAACCTCCATTGCCAGTTGTCAAGGTGAAGCAGACAAAAGTGACCCAAAACTATTTTCTTCTATCCCACACAGCCTCTTCTATACAATGTGCATCCTCCCCAAGGATCCCTTTCCCTTCAATGTCTTTCCCTTCTAAGATTCAGAGTAAGGTAGCCGTGGCAGGATTGGGAGGATGGTGAGGAGGTACAATGGAATAACAAGTCTTTGTTATGGGAGTTCTGGTGTTAGCTGGAGATGTAGCTCAGAGGTAGAACATATGTTTAGCATGCACCCAGGCCTTTGACTCAATCCCCAATACAAACAAATAAATAAATACTAACAAAAGTTATTGGGGTCCTGCCCCTCGATAGCCTTCACCCAGAGTTCCAGAAAAGACACTACCGGTGGTGGATTAATCTGAGGGGTTCACTAATAAATTTATATACACGAAACTCTTTAGTCTATACACTTTATTCTTCTGAGTTAGCTCTCTCTACACAGCTTCTTTTCTGCTCTCCCACTTAGCTCTTCTCTTGCCTGATTCTCTCTACATCTTTCTGCTGTTCCCTCTAAGTGCTATCTTGATTCCTTCATCTTAGTTCTGCCCCATTTTTGTCTTTCTCATCTCGTTCTTACCCACCTAGTACTGTGGGATGTCTTTCTATATGCTGTGAATATGTGTTGCTATGACTGGTTAATATAGAAGCTGCTCTGGCCTATGGTGAGTCAGGTTATAGCCAGGCAGGAAATCCAAGAGAGAAACAGGAAGAAGAAAGGCAGAGGTGGGAGAGACACCAGCCCACTGCCCAAGGAGCAACATGCCAGCAGACTGGTAATGCCACAGCCATGTGGCAAAGCATAGATGAATAGAAATGGGTTAATTTAAGATGATAGAGCTAGCTAGCAAGAAACTTAAGCCATTAGCCATACAGTTTGTAGTTAATATAAGCCTCTGAGTGATTATTTTATAAGTGGCTGCAGGACTACTGCAGGACTACTAGAGAGATTTGTCCCAACCGTGGGCTGGGCAGGACACAGTAAAACTTCCAACTACAGCCTACTTCTTCCCCATCAGGCAGGCTCTTCCTCATCTCCCATCTTGTCCTTCTAGTTCTCCATCCAGTTCTCCAATCTAGTCCCCCAGTCTCTGAGGTTTACAGTTATATACCCCTGCATTAGCAATGCTCTGGCCAAGGCAAAGTCACCAGGCTGGAATTCTTACAGGGTCATAAAGGCAGACAAGAGTTTTCCTCAGGCAGTGATTGTCAGGCTTTCTTTCACAACCCAAAAGGGGAGTGGTTAAGGGAGGAGGTCAACTAAGAGCTAAAATCAGTTAATATATCAGAAAAAAAAAGAATTTATGTGCTCAAACTACATTCCTAGAAGTGGTTAGGTAAAATGTTAGGAGTCTATAATATTGGTATAAATACCACTAAGGCTGTATAAGAAAGGAGGGTCTGAGTTTAATTTGCACAAGAAACAAAGCTATGCACCTAACATCGCCTGTCTCCTAAGCCTAGTGTCTCTATAAGGGTGTTTACCTTAATTCAGGAGACTCAGCAGTTGGTCTGAAATGCTTTGTCCTGTCTGCCTTTTGGCTTTGGGTGCTAGAGAAGTATATCAGATAAAATACACTGTTAGAAGTTCTTGGGGAAGGTATGAGAGCACACAAGAAATTCATAGCAGGAAACAGATAACATATTAAAAGCCGAATAACACCAAATACTCCTTGAAATTTGGGCTCCTCTGGAAGAATTCCCCTGATTCCTCCAGGTATAGCTTTACCATATTCAGTTGAATTCCAACTATATTCCTGCAGCTCATAGCAAAATGCATAAATAAATAGCTTTGATCTGTATTTTTAATTGATAAATCTGGCAATTGTGCCCTTTTTGTTGATTGTAGATAAAAAAAAATAATGGTAAAACATTAATTAGCAGGCAGTCAGGGCTGCATAGCAACACTCTGTCTTACAAACAAAAGCAAATGAACATAAAAGCAAGCACTAAATCAACGACTGGCAAACTTTGTAAAGAGCCAGAGACTAAATACTTCCAGCTTTGAGCTCTACGTTCTCTGTTCCAACTTTACAACACTGACATTCACATACAACAGCGGCCATAATAATACAAAAATGAATGAACATGACTGTGTTCTAATAAAACCTTATTTACAAGCTAGGCAGTGGTGGCACATGCCTTTAATCCCAGCTCTCAAAAGGCAGAGGCAGGACGATCTCTGAGTTCAAGGCCATCTTGGTCTATAGAGCAGGTTCCAGGACAGCCAGGGCTACATGGAGAAGCCTTGCCTCAAGAACAACAACAACAAAAATGACTTTATTTACAAAAACAGGCGCTGAACTGTAGTCTGCCAACTCCACCTCTGACTAATGTCTTTTTCATACTGGAGTGTACAAACTCCTGCCTAGCCTCAGCTGTACTGTGGGAGTGAGGAGTATGAAAAACAGAAACATAAATAAATAAATAAATAAATAAATAAATAAATAAATAAATAAATAAGCAAGCATTGAGCGTAATGAATACCAGCAATCCTATCAGCATGTATATGCATGTATGTGACCCAAAGTGTACCCACAGAAGGAATGCCTCTCAAATAGAGGCAGGTTTGGAGGGAGTTTTATAAGGTCTTGATCAGACCTGCCCGAGGACATGCAGATTCTGTGTCTGGGATTGCTGTGGGTCAGCATGGACTATGTAAAAACAGAAAGGTATGCTGTGAAACCCAACAGGGATCACAGAGGCCAAGCAGAGAAGCCCTGCAGAAGACCTTCAGGGCCAGCAATGCTGTTGGCATTCCTCTGTGTGATGCAGAGTACGCAGAAGCACATTTGTGAGTGAGGGTGGGGTGGGGGGCAGGCATGTGGACACCCACCAGCAGAGCATGTGGGTGGCAATTCTGTGATTCGAATGGTTGGCTAAAACCAATAAATACAACAGTAATAACCGTATTACCCATGTTTATATCAATTTTTTTCATTGATTATAAAATGTTAGTCCCTGCTCATTGAGGGCAATTACACAGTTTAAAAATCACACTTCAGATTCTATCCTGTAGACCACATATAAAAAGCCTGGCCAATTAAATCATGGTGGTGAGGCTGGAGAGATGGCTCAGCGCTTAAGAGGACTAGCGGCTCTTCCAGAGGACCTGGGTTTGATTGCCAGCACCCACATGGCAGCTCACAACCCTCTGTAACTCTAATTCGAGGGCATCTGATGCCCTCTTCTGGTCTCTGGGGATGCTGTAACCACATGGTGTACAGTTGTAAAGACAGGCAAAACACTCATAAAATAAAAAACAAAACATGGTGGTGCATGGGAGGCAGAGGCGGTGGATCTTTGAATTAAAGGCCAGCCTCATCAAAATAGTGAGTCCCAAGCCAGCCAGGACTACCTAGTGATATTCTGTCTCAACAAATACATAAGTAGGGGCTGGAGAAGTGGCTCAGAGGTCAAGATCCCTTGTCAAGCCTCTGAAGAGTACCAGACGCACACAGGTTACACATACACGCATGTAGGCAAAACACCCATACACATAAAATGATTTAAATATATAAAATAGAAACATTGGCCAGGCGTGATGGCCAAGCCTATAATCCCAGCACTTGGGAAGCAGAGACAGGTGAATCTCTGTGAGTTCCAGGCCAGCCAGGGCTATATAGTGAGACCCCATCTCAAGAATTAAAATAAGTAAGTAAATAAACAACACTAAACCAAAACATGAGCTTGCCATAGCACTGAGAAAAAGCCAGTGATGGGGTTGGGGTTGATATTGTACAGGATAAGGACACAGGAGCTCATATGCAGAGAAGCATGCCTGCCAGGGTAAGGATTTTGATGTGTATTTATGCTCTTTACTAAGAAGTCATCACTGAAGTGTTCCAAACATGAGAACAACGTGAGCCATGTGTAGTGGCGCATGCCTGTAATCCCAGTGCTTAAAGCTGAAGTAATCGGATCACGAGTCACAGGCCATCACGGGTGACATTAAAAAGAGAGTGACATGATCAGATTTGCATTTTGAACCTATGACTCTGGGTATAGTAGAGAAGGGATTAGAGGGGGCACAGGTAGAAAATGGATCCAGGAGAGTTCAACAGTAAAGTTCAAGCTGGACTTTGCTTCAGTGGGCAGCGGTGAAGAAGGAGCCGTCCAGACCGACCTGAGAGGGCTCAGGAGTGAACATTACAGATCCACGGTGAATGTGAAAAGAAAGGTCAAGAGCTGGGCTTGGTGGTGCAAGTCTGGGACCCCTGCTACAGGAGATGGGGATAGTGGATTATAAGCCAGGAAGAGCGGGCAAGAAGACGGAGCTCAGGTTTCAGGCTAGTCTAAGAAGGGAATTGGTGAAGCATTTGCTGAGATGGGAAGTGAGTTTTTTTATTATTTATTTTTATTTATGTGCATTGGTGTTCTGCCTGCATGTGTGTCTGCATCAGGGTGACAAGAACCCTGGAGCTGGAGTTACAGACTGTAGAAGTAACTGTCTTATTAAATAAGAAACACAGAGCCAATGTAAAGATAAAAGCCCAAGAGGTCAGAGCTAAGAGCCTTACCCTTCCTGCTTCAGCGATCCTCTTCAGCCAAGAGAGACCTACTTCCTGTGTGTTAGTCTTTATATAGACTTTCTGTTCTGCCTTCTCATTGGTTGTAAACCCAACCACATGACTGCCTCGTCACTGCCTGTCTGTACCTACCTCCAGGTCTTCTATGGTTGGTATTGAGATTAAAGGCGTGTGTCTCCAATGCTGGCTGTATCCTATTGTACTTCAGTCTTTTTTGTTGTTGTTGTTGTTTTTCTTTGGTTTTTCGAGACAGGGTTTCTCTGTGTAGCTTTGTGCCTTTCCTGGAACTCGCTTTGGAGACCAGGCTGGCCTTGAACTCACAGAGATCCTCCTGGCTCTGCCTCCCAAGTGCTGGGATTAAAGGCATGCGCCACCACCGCCTAGCTCTGCTATGGCTTGCTATTAGCTCTGACCCTCAGGCAACTTTATTTATTAACATACAAATAAAATCACATTTCAGTACAAATAAAATATCACCATAACAGACAGTCTTAAACTGCCATATGGGTGCTGGGAATTAAACCCGGGTCCTCTGGAAGAGCAGCCAGTGTTCTTAACCTCTGAGCCTTCTCTTCAGCCCCTGGGGAATGAGATTTTTAACAGGGCAGTGGTAAGTTGAAAGAAGACAAGAAATAAACTGAAGGTCAGTGGGAATTTTGACAAAAGCCCCTTCTTCAGGATGATCAGGGAGAAGTGGTGCTGGAGAAAGCTGAGACAGGAGTAAGAGATGAGAAAAATGGGTATGAGGAAACTGCTGAGGCTGGAGAGATGGCTCAGCCACCATGTGGTTCTTCCAGAGGACCCGGATTCAGTTACCGGCAACCACATGGTGGCTCAGAACCATCTATAATGGGATCTGATGCCCTCTTCTGTCATGCAGATGTACAGGAAGACAGAGCACTCATATACATAAATAAATAACTATTTAAAATGAAGGCCACGGGAGTTGGGTGGGGAAGAATTCCCTAAGTAAGGCATGGTGGCACAGACTTATAGTCCCTGCTTCTTGAGGGAATTTGAGACCAACCTGAGCAACAAAGTGAGATTCTCTCTCAAACAAACAAACAAACAAACAAACAAAAACAAAAACAAAAACAAAAACAAAACCCAGAGGCTGGAGATAGCCCTTCCAAAAGAGCTGAGGTCGAGTCCCAGCTCCGGAGTTGGATGGCTAACAAGTGCCTGTAAGTCCATCTCTAGGTGATCTGGCGCCCTCTTCTGGCACCAGCCATACACATCGTGTACACACACACACACAAGGAAAACATACATGTAACACATACACATAAAATAAAAGTAAATATACTTTTTAAAAAGTCACTGGTGGTGGCGCACGCCTTTAATCCCAGCACTCGGGAGGCAGAAGCAGGCAGTGCTCTGTGAGTTCCAGGCCAGCCTGGTCTACAGAGTGAGTCCCAGGACAGGCTCCAAAGCTACAGAGAGAAACCCTGTCTCGAAAAACCAAAGGAGAAAAAAAAAGGGTCACTGGATTCAATACCCAGTTCATTAAAACCAAACAAAGCAGCAGCCCCATGACAGGAGGCGTGCTTGTGGTGTGCAGGATCTTCCTATCCAACCATCAGTCGATTCTCACACAGACAATACTCACACAGTTTATCTACTCTGAACAAAATACAAAAACAACCACACAAGACACCCATCTGAGGGCTCTGGAGAGCTAACCTGAGTAGGTAGAAATTTTTAGGGAGATTCAAAACTGTGGAAGAAATAACTGGCAGGAAGTGGGTTAACATCCCATAGCTTTCCTGGTTTTGATGCAGAGTGCAGCACAGAAAGGCCAGCGGGACAGTGAAAAGCCGCTGTCTTGGCTGTGTATACTAACACAGACCTTTAATCCCCGCAATAGGAAAACTGAGGCAAGAAGACTATACACTTAAGAGCAACCTGGGAAATATCATAAGACCTTGTACTGTCTGGGGGGGGGGAGAGAGAGAGAGAGAAGGAAGGCTGGAAGGTGTCAGTAGTTAAGAGTGAACACATCTCTTGCAGTGACTCCAAGTTCAATTTCCAGTATTCAAGTCAGGAAGTTCACAACTGCCTGTGACTCCAAGGGATCCAATGCCCTCTTCTGGCATTCTCAGGCTCCTGCACTCAAGTGCACATATTCCCACTGTGCTGGACAGTTTTATGTCAACTTGACACAAGCTAAAGTCACCTAGAAGAGGGAACTACAATTAAGAAAATGCCTCCATAATATCCAGCCGTATGCAAGTCCATAGAGCATTTTCTTTCTTATTTATTTTTTATTTTTATGTGCATTGGTATTTTGCCTGCGTGTATGTCTGTGTGAGGGTTTCAGATCCCCTGGAACTGGAGTTACAGACAGTTGTGAGCTGCCATGTGGGTGCTGGGAATTGAACCCAGGTCCTTTGGAAGAGCAGTCAGTGCTCTTAACCTCTGAGCCATCTCCCCAGCCCCATAGAGCATTTTCTTAATAAGTGATCAATGAGGGAGGGCCCAGCCCATGGTGGGTGGTGCCATTCCTGGACTGGTGGTCCTTCATTCTATAAGAAAGCAGGCTAAGCAAGCCATGAGGAACAAGACAGTCAGCAGCACTCCTCCATGGCCTCTGCATCAGCTCCTGCCTCCAGAGCCCTGTTTGAGTCCCTGTCCTTACACCTTCAGTGATGGACAGTGATGTGGAAGCATAAGCCAAATACACCCTTTCCTTCCTCCCCAACTCACTTTTGGTCATGGTGTTTTGTCACAGCAATAGTAACCCTAACTAAGAAACATACACACAAGAATAAAAACAAAATTCACTTATTAAAAAAAAAGCCAACATGGTGGGCATGCCCTTAATCCTAGTACTCTGGTAGCAGAGGCTGTAGGAGGATCTCTGTGAGTTCAAGGCCAGCCTGATCTACATGGTGAGCTCCAAGATAGCCAGATGGCATAGAGAGATCCAGTCTCAAAAATAAAAAGAGAAGAATGGAGGAAAAGGAAAAAGAGAGGGAAAGAGAATGAAGCCATTGTTTCTCTGGCTTGAGGAGCCAGACGACAGAGCCCTGAGTGAGAATTTTGCTGAGGAGCAAGAGGCAAGTCCTAGAAAGGAGACAGGCAGAGAAGAGGGACCCCATGACTGACCCACACATGACTGGGGACATCCCAGGCAGCCCAGCTACACAGAAAGATGGGAGCTCAGCCTGCCAGAGACACAGGAGAATTTTCAGTTTAACCACACTGATCATCTACTGAAACAAAAACCACCAACAGTTTTCTGAGGAATAAAATAACATCTAAAGTCTCTCCCAAATAACCTTAAAAATATTTAGGGTATTATCCAAAAGTTCTTAGCATACAGAAAGTTGTGACCATTCTCAAGGGAAAGATAAATTATGGAAGACAAACTCAAGATAGCCCAGAGGTTGGAAATATTAGAAAGGGATTTAAAACAGCTGTGATAGCTCCAAGGTACTAAGAAATGAATCTATAAAGAATGAACACACAGAGGAAACCACAGCCTGGAAGCAGAAACCGGAAAACCTAAACAGAAGATTTAGAAATAAATTATCTAAAATAAAAGATCAAGCTGGGAGTAGTGACTTGTGCCTATAATCCCAGCCCTTCAGAGATGGAGACAGGAGGATTGCTGCAGGTTCAAGGCCAGCCAGGGATCCATAGTGAGACCCTGTCTAAAAAAAAAAAAAAAAAAAAAAAAAAAAAAAGTTAACTAGGTGAGCCTACTGAGTCTCCACTAAAGATCTCAGTGGGAAGAGAAAATGAACTTGAAGACAGATCAATATATGTTATCCATCTCAGGGAGAGAGAAGATTGAAAAGAAAAAGAAAACCGAATCTCAGAGGCCTGTGGGACAGTATTAAAATGTGTAAGTATTTGGAGTTCCAGGAGGAAAAAGGTTAGTTAGTTAGTTAGTTAGTTAGTTAGTTAGTTAGTTAGTTAGTTAGGTATTGGTAAGGTATTGCTATGTAGCCAAGGATATACTGGAACTTACCATCTTCAGCCTCTGGAATGCTGGAGTTACTACTGGCATACACATCACATCAATAGAGGAAAAACTGTATACACGTGTACACACATACACACACACCACTTAAGGCTAGGAAGAGGAACCAGCCAAGAGGGAAAGACTAAGAGTATGGGAAAGATAAAGGATCGCAAACAGTAAGCGTTTCCATAGAGGACAGGACGGGGTGGAATTGAGTGTCAGGATAGAGATTCAGCTAAGGCAGGAAATCTGATGGCACACAGATTGCAAAAGAGGGATGGGACAGGCAAGTGCCGATGGATTCTTACGTCCTACATGGAATTGCCATTTGATGGCTTCCACTTGCGTTTTGAAAAAAAGAGAAAGACCCAGGTATGGTCACTCATACCTATAATCCCAGCAACCAAGAAGCTGAAGTAAGAGATTCTAGAGTTCAAGGCCATCCTCAGCTACATACCAAGTTTGAAGCCATGATATATGAGATGATATATGAGACCCTATCTGACAGAGACAAACAGACAGACAGACAGAGGAGGTGAAGGTATGGAAAGGTCAAAATTTTGATATAACAGAGGTTAGAAATAGACACTGAGAATTAGAATGAGAATCAGTCATGCACTCTCAATAGGGTTCCTAGGTATGCTGAGGTCCCACCTGAACATGGTCACCAAGCATTCGTGGAAGCCAGTGTGCCCTGGGTTTGACCGTCACAAGCATGGTGATACGAGATGGGTGAGTTCATCTGTAGTTTGGATTTTGTCAAAGCGGTGTGATAAAATGTTAGAGGCTTGGGAGTGTCATTGACATGGATTCTAAACTTCACAGGAAGAGGAGGAGGAGGGTGGAAGAGTTAACACAGTAGAGCCCCAGTCCCTGGCTGCAGGTGGTGGGAAGGACAGTTGCAGTGAGAAGAGCTGAATGAGCCAGCTGGAGGCAGAGGAGAAGGACTAGAGAGAAGATGGACTCAGACTCAAGACACAGGAGCCTATCTCTTTCCAGTGAGGGGACTAGAAGGAGAGACAGTCTTCAAGAGGAAAACCAAGAAACCAAGTGTCTGCCTGCTGGAATTTTCATTCCAAACATGAATCTGCTGAAGATGAAGGCAGAAAAAGGTGCAAGGGGATGCGAGCCGGGGGTAGAGGTTTTGAAGACGAGGACCAAGAGGTCAGGCAGTAGAAGAGGCTCCACAGAAGATAACATGGCTGCACAACTCAGGCACAAATAGTCAAAGGGGACGGAAAGAAAAGGAGACAGTGGCCCTGCTTTCCAGGTCTTAAGCTGTGGTTTGTAATAAAATAAGCAGCTACCATACAGGGACGCTGGAGATTGTACGTTATTGCTTATCTACTGCTTCAAAAACAATGGAAACTGACTTAGGGCCTTAAAATTATGCATACTTACCCAGGGGTGGTGGCATTTGCCTGTGATCCTACCACTGTGGAGGTGGAGAAAGGGGATCCGAAATTCATGGCCAGCCTCAGCTACACAGTGAGTTTGAGGCCAGCCTAGACTATGTGAGACTCTGTCTCAAAAAACAAACAAGAAATAAGAATAAAAAAGGAAAGAAATAAAAACAAACACAAACCTACACACATTTAGTATATCACAGTTTCTCTAAGTTAGTCCCAGCATGGCCTAGCAGGGCATCTGCTCGGGATCTTAGAAGTCTTATCAAGGATTTTTCTTGACAGATGAATGCCTGGGAGTCCTGGCTTCTAGCAGGAAGTCTACTGGCAGCTGTCCTCAGTTGCCAGCCACAAGGGCACCCCTAATGCGCCTCTTATTCCACCACACCAGGCAGGAGTCTCTAGATGGAATCAGAACAATACCATAGATGACATATCCAGCCACCTTTGCCATTAATTAGAAGCAAGACCCAGACCCAGTGTCCTAATTGGGTTTCCGCCACTATGACAAAGACCATGACCAAAGGCAACTTGGGGAAGAAAGGGTTTATTTCAGCTTACTGCTTACAGTCCTTCATGAAGGGAATTCCTAGCAGGAACTCAAGACGGGAACTGAAGCCGAGACCATGGATGAGTGCTGTTTACTGGATTGCCCCCCATGGCTTGCTCACCTTGCTTTCTTACACAGCCCAGGTCCATCTGCGTAGGGGTGTCATGACCCACAGTGGGCTAGGCCCTCAACATCAATCATTAATCATGAAAATGCCCCCACAGACTTGCCTATGGACCAAGCTGATAGGAACATTTTCTCAACTGAGGTCCTTTCTTCTCAGACGACTCTAGCAGTGTCAAGCTGAAACAAAAACAAAAACAAACAAACAAACAAACAAACAACTAGTCAACACACCCTGCCTGGTGACATGCACATATAGACCCAACATCTGGGAGGCTGAGTCACTAACTGTGAGTCCATGAGGTTAAGGCCAGTGTGAACAATGTAGTGAGGCTCCATCTCACAGAGAGGAAGAAAAAAGTCGTTGAACCATCTCAGCAGCGTGTGCTCACATACTAGGAGGGGCACTAGATAGGGTGTGAGCTCCAGGAACCTGAGGGCTTGAGAGTCTCTTAGGGTCTGTCCTCTAAGAAAGAAAAGGGGATAAAAAGCCATTTGCTGTCTGTGGCGAGGCAGCCTGGTACCTAGGTGGGAGATGGGAAGATGAAGCTAGGTAAGGCGAGAGCTGGGGCAAGGCAAAGCATTCAGGATGGAGGCTTGACATGATGTGAGACTATGTGAGATGATGATGGACAGAGGGAAGTGCTTCAGTCTGGGACATAAGCTGGTGAGAACTGGGTTATTTACTTTTCCCACTGTATGAAAAAGAAATCCATTGACTTACACACTAAAAATATATGTGCCAAATGGAAGAACGTTGTTAGATGTGTACTGGTGATACTCCCTCCAGAAGCCTTTTGAAAGACCAGATGGCTAACATACACAGACAGGGACAGCTTGAGAGGAGTCCTAAAGATGAGAGAAAGAAGGAAAATGCATCATCTCTAACACAAAATTCAGGCAAGAGTCAGAAGGCAAAGACAGCTCTCAGCTCCTAGAGAATCGAGAGCATCAAAGCCAATGCTTCAAAATTGGAATCAAAGCCAAGTACATTGAATAGAGTTGGGCGAAATGAAATTGTGTGACTGTCAGTAAGATGACCAGAGGACGGAGGTTCATAAGACACACAGAATGAAAAAACAGACAACCAGTACCTGTGTAGCCCTGGCCAGAGTCTGGGCTCTAAGTAAACACGTATCTATTTATGACAGAGAAGAGTTCATTAATATTATAATTAAAACATATAGAGATTGAGAGTGTAATCTGGTGGTAGAATGTGCGCTTACCATGTTCCAGGCCCAAGGTTCAATCCCCCTCACCACAAAATGAATGAACAAATAAAATAAGCCAGATGTCGTGACCTACACCTAAAATTCCAATCCTTCAGAGGCTAAGGCTGGGGGATTGTCAGGAGTTCAAGGCCAATCTGGGCAACATAGTTCCTCAAAACTAGAATGAAACCCTGTCTCAAAAACGAGAAATGGAGGAAGCTGGAGAGATAGCTCAGTGTATAATGCACTTGCCATGAAAGTGCAGGGACTGGACCATGGATCCCCAGAACCCACATAAAAGCCAGGCAGGCATGGCAGATGCCTGTGACCCCAGCACAAAAGAGTCAGAGACGGGGCTGGGGGGTCACTAGAGCAAGCTGCCTAACTAAACTAAGTGAATCTCAGCACCAGTTTCAGCAAGAGACTGCTTCTGCAAACAAGGTGAAGACCAATTGAAAAAGGTACCCAATATCAACATCAGGCCTCCACACACACTCACAGCACCCACACATATGCACACGCATACACACTCAGAAAGAAAGAAAGAAAGAAAGAAAGAAAGAAAGAAAGAAAGAAAGAAAGAAAGAAAGAAAGAAAGGGAGAAAGGAAGGAAGAATAAGACAATAGAACCAGAGATGGTGGCCCAAGCTTGTTGAGAGATAAGACTGGAGCATCAGGAATTCAAAAGGGGCTTCACCTACGCAGTAAATGAGAGGCTAGCATGGGATGTGGATGTTGTTTTTAGAGAAGTGCCTGGGCTCTCATACACACACACTTTTGTTTTGGGATTTTGAAACAGGGTGTCATTATGTAGCCTAGGTTAACCTTCAACTTGGGATCCTTCTGCCTCTACCTCTTGAGTGCTAGCTAGGATTACAAGCACGTAAAACAACTCCTGACCATCAATATCAATCTTAGATACAGTGCTCTTTTTCTGTCCACAAGAAAATTAATGTCTGTTCTGAAATGTCATCTATCTACTCATGCTTTCTGGGGAGGGGGAATCAAATGTCAATCCTAGCAGATGCTGCATGTAAATGGTAGTGAGTAATGGCTACAACTCAGATAGATGATTAAGGATGCTGTAACAGAAAGTTCTGCTGTGTTTTTGATTTTCATACACAGTTGTGGTAATTAGCACATTGTTACACATAAACCTCTGCTTACTGTTCATCGTACCGCCATTGATTTCATAATGTGCTCACCAGACACTGAACAAATTAAATGTCAATGTTTTCAACACTCACAACAGTTTGCAAAAGTAAACTCTATTAAGAACAAGTAATATGCATGTATAAGAAATTTTAAAATGGTATCAATTAGCCGGGCGGTGGTGGCTTACGCCTTTAATCCCAGCACTTGGGAGGCAGAGCCAGGCGGATCTCTGTGAGTTCGAGGCCAGCCTGGGCTACCAAGTGAGTTCCAGGAAAAGGCGCAAAAGCTACACAGAGAAACCCTGCCTTGAAAAACCAGAAAAAAAATGGTATCAATTAGTCACAAATTCAAAATAACATGTGATTTCTACAAGCTTCTAAATATAATAGATAAAATTTACATACTAGCTCAAATACTATGTACAACTGCAGTAAAGTTGGCCAAGTGCTATTTGAATATACTCCATATTTGGTAAAAATCTAAAATTATATTTAACCTTCTCCTTTAACATTTGTAGATATGTGTAAATATGAAAAACTTTTACCTGTAATCCTAGCACTTGACAGATGGAGGCAAGAGGCTAAGAAACCCAAGGTCAACTGTGGCTGGCGAGTTCAAAGCCAGCCTGGGTCAACTGAAACATATCTCAATAAATGAATTCATTGCCAAATTTTAGTTGACAGAAATTTAATACCAACTTCTAAAACTGAAAAACAGGGTCGGAAAGAAACTAAGGGCTGGAGGATGGGGAGGGATGCTGTGAGATGCTGTGTTCTGGATGTGACGGGGCTGATGTACGTGTGTACCGCCAGCTGCGCTCCTACACAAGGCCTGGACAAGAGTGAGATGTGTGTACCGCCAGCTGTGCTGCTCCCTACACAAGGCCTGGACAAGAATGAGATGTGTGTACCGTCAGCCGTGCTTCTACACAAGGCCTGGACAAGAGTGAGATGTGTGTACCGCCAGCTGTGCTGCTCCCTACACAAGGCCTGGACAAGAGTGAGTCTCTCAGCATTCCGTCACGGATGGGGAAGAGGTTTATGGGGTCCCACCACTGACTGAGGGGCTATTGGCTGTTAATGGCTGCTGAGGATTTGGGAAGTCATTTTTCTTCAGTGATGTAGCTACTGGTGAGTTGCCCATGCGCCAGTAAAAACTACTCACCCATGCTCATGCAAGCAGCCATAACTAAATTTGACGGGTCATAAAAAGAAAAAATTTGGGTATGGAAGTGGGAGGGGGCTTGTTGGGAGGAAGTAGGAGTGGGGCTTGTTGGGAGGAAGTAGAAGAGGGGCTTGTTGGGAGGAAGTAGGAGGGGGACTAGAAAAGGTAATGTTGGGTGTGTATCATCAAAATACATTATATACATGTATGAAATTACAAATCTTTTTTTTAATTTATTTTATTTTATTTTACAATATAATTCAACTTTACATATCAGTCATAGATCCTGAAATTACAAATCTTAAAATATGTTTTAAAATGAAGAAAAAAAGTAAAACAAAAAATAATAGCTGATTATGGCATGGTATGGTGGCATATACCTGTAATCCCAGCACTTGGAAGCCTGCCACAGGATGGTGAGTCCACGGCCAACCTGGGTTAGACAATAAGACCTTGCAAAACAGGAAACTGAGCACAATCTACTGCTGCCCCAAGAACCAATGGCTCCACCGCCTTACTTAGCAGCATGAACTCAGAACTTAGGAGATTAACTGGGGGAGGCCATCTGCTCCTTTTCTTCTACTATATCCATGTCTTTACTCACTTTCTCCTTGCTTAACAATAAACTTTCTCTCTTAAAGAGGAGAAAAAGGTTTTGAAACAGGTATCATAGAATTATTGTATGATCTGCCTGTTAATCTAAAACTACAGACGGCCCCTAAAGAAGGCATGTTGGGTCAAAAACAAAGAATGCCTCCACAGGATATAATTGCTTTGAAGATCTGGCTGCTAAGAAAGATCAATGCTTAGTCTAATTTTAAAACTAATTACAAAATCCATCTCCTTAGTGGATTCTAATTCCTCCTTTGCCAATTCTCCCGATTCAATGTAACGTCCATCAATTTCCACACTCATTACAGACAGCAATCTTCATTGGTTTGTCAGCCTTGCACTGGCCTGCTTTGAACAAGCCTGTCTGGGATCCACCCATTTTGGCCATCAGATGCTGTTAGCTAGGCTCCTCTAGAGGCTCAGCACATATATGTATATGCATATATACACACAATAGAATCTTATAAAAGGAGACTCATGGCTTACCCAATAGGAACTGAATAATCCAACAATGTCTGCTGGCATGCTGGAGAGACCGAGAACCTGGTAGCAAGTCCATTCAAGGATCTAGAAATCTCAGTGGTCCAGTCTCACAGTGGAGGCCTAGAAGCTCCCTGGAGAGTTAGTTCCTGGTGTTAAGTCCAGGGTGAAAGGCTGATGCCCTACAGTGACGGGAGTGGCCCTAGACACGCTCTCTCAAGGAGAATGCAGCTTGCACAACAGTGCTGGCTTCCTTGTCTGCGTTTCCCACCTGAGGCCCTCAATCTACAGAAGAGGGCCACCCACCTTCTGAGCCGTCTTTTCGTCTCAGCTGACCCTCTCTGGAATTTCCTTCAATACACTTGAAAGATGCCCCTCAGCATTTCGTAGGTGATCCTGAATCCAGTCAGATTGACAACGAAGATTAGCCACCACAGATGGCGTCTTTGGTCTTTTTCCCACACCTCCTTTAGCTCATTCCTAGTCACTTCCTCCGCTGTCGTTCTAACAATAAGTCAGGAGGAATCTTCCCACTCAGAACATTCCCCTTCAATCGGGATGGATTTTTTTTTTTTGCATCTTTTGGATGTCTCCTTGTATAGCCACATGTGTGTTAATGTGCATGAATGTGTGTGCATGTATGTGTGTGCATGTATGTGGAGACCAGAGAGTGTCTTTCTCAATTGCTCTCAATATTATTTTATTTTTTTTTTAAATTCTATTTATTCGTGTGTGTGTGTGTGTGTGTGTGTGTGTGTGTGTGTGTGTGTGTATTACCTATGAGTATTACAGTGCTCCTGTGGAGGTCAGAAGACACCTAGTGGGAGTCAGTTCTCTCCTTCCATCTTGTAGATCCCAGGAATTGAACGCAGGCTTGGCAACACTTACCTTTACCTGCTGGGCCACCTCACCAACCCCTACCCCCAATATTTTTTGAGATCCTGAACATGGAGCTTGACAACTCGGCTAGACTAGCTGTCCAGCAAGCCCCAGGGTTCCATGTGTCTCAAGCCCTCCGGGTACTGGTATTACAGACACACAGTGCCACACCCAGTTTTTGGTTTTGTTTTGTTTTAATGTGGATTCTGGTGATCTGAACTCTGCTCCTCGTGTTTGTAAGTGAGCACTTCACCCACAGAGCCATCTCCCCTGGACCTGGAGTCCTTGCTTTTCTAAGATTTGATACGCTACTTCTTAGTCTATTTTAAAATTGCATGTCTAGACCTCTTAATTCTGGATATATCACTTCCTCATGTGAGATTCTGGTTCCTCCTCATCAGTTCTAACAGCAGCAAATATCTCCCTATACCTTAAACCACACAGAACGAGGAGTACTTGGTGTCCTGGGACGGAAAAACACTAGTATCTTCAGCCTGCCCACCTCCCTCCCTCCTTCCTTCCTTCCTTCCTTCCTTCCTTCCTTCCTTCCTTCCTTCCTTCTTTCCTTCCTTCCTTCCTTCCTTAACTTGACCTTCCTTCCTTCCTTCCTCCCTCCCTCCCTTCTTTCCTTCCTTCCTTCCTTCCTTCCTTCCTTCCTTCCTTCCTTTCCTTCCTTCCTTCCTACCTAGACAGGTTTTCATACAAGTAGCCCAGGCTGGCCTTGGGAGAAAGAGGCAGGAGGATCAGGTGTTTAAAGTCATCCCTGGCTACAGAGCAAGTTTGAGGCCAGCCTGGACCACATGAGACTCTGTCTCAAAGAACCAAGAAATGAAATGACAGAAAAGTGCCAGGTAGTTCGTTACTGTGGAGCTGAATCTCAAGAAATTCTCTAGTTACACATATACATTACGGAAGTGAAGAAGGAGGGGAGGAGGAAGATCTGATAGATTTAACAAAGAAGGGAATAAAAGTACAAGGAATTGAGAGTTCAAAGTGGGGAGTGGGTGGGAGTCTCTATCCCTCAAAGGTAGGGTGCTCGTCTAGCATGTACAAGGCCATGAGAATGACTCCCAACGCTTCACCCAAAAGGGAGAGGGTAAGACTAAATGGAAACCTCTTACTCTCGGATATTTGCTGAAGGACTCAGTGGAGCTGGAATTAAATCAGACACATCAGTGTGAACTCATTTTCCAGTTCTCACTAGGGTAGACTAGCAACAGCCACTCTGCCTTCAGTTCTCATAATGTGACTGGCTTTTCAAGTGCTGGCCTCTGACAGCCCGCCCCACTTAAAGACACAGAGTCTCACAGAGAGCAGCAATTCCACACAAGAGAGCAAGAAAAATCGAAGTAAATCCGGCGGAAGCCAAAGCTAGAAGTAGGCTAGTCTCTAACGATGTGGCCGGGAGTGTTCTTGTTTTGCTTTTTGTTTTTTCGAGACAGGGATTCTCTGTGTAAGTTTACTAACAAGAAGCACATATGTGTGAGATCCTCCAAATGCCCACTGTTCAAATGATGTATGTTGGTCAGCTGCTGTTACCATAAAAAACAAAAACAAACAAACAAACCACAAATGCCTGGCATAAATCAGCTTATAGAGACAAAGGTATATGTGAACTCATAGTTTGGGGGTTTCAGTCCCGGAAAGGCTATCCGTTGCTTCAGGGCCTGTGTGGAGACAGCACGTTCTGATGGCTCTCACTCCAGAGCACAGCCTGGCCACCTTATGGCTGGGACATAAAACCAGAAAGAGACCACAATCCCCTTCAAGGGCATACCAACAACAACTTCAAACCTTAAGCTCAGCCACTGGGCAGTTTGCCTAGCATGCAAATAAGTATTTTTATAGCTATGGAAAACTGACCAACACTGGTGGGTTTGTTGTTTGGATAATGGGCATTTGGAGAACACACACACACTCACACACGCACACATATGCGTGCACCTTTTTTTTTTTTTTTAACTAGAAAACATATCCATTGTCATTACAGACTAAGGGTTTTCATATGTGATTTCTTTTTGAAACTGTGATGGTCAAAGGTTGGCTTGTTTTTTTGTTTCGCTTTGTTTTGTTTTTGCTATTTGTTTGGCTTGATTCTGTGTAGTTTTTCCGAGTCTGTTTTTCTTTTAATGCTACTGTCAACATTGTTAGAGACTGATGTGCTTCTGGCCTCAGCTACCAGATTTGATGTTTCTTGTATTCCTATAGTGAGTCAGCTGCTCTCTGAGAAAGCCCCATGTCTTTAAGCAGTCAGGCTATTAGAGACCAGTATCCGGACATGTGCAAATCATACTGTAGTGGGCTGGCTTCTATCCCAAGCAGAGGAATAAGGAAGAAAAAGTCAAAATGGAAAAACAATGTGCTCATCGAAAAGTTGGTTGTGGCAGCGAGTTCTTGTAATCCCAGTGTTTGGGAGGCCGAGGCAAGAGGACTGTCCTGAGTTCAAGGCCAGCCTGGGCAAGTACTACATCGGCCATGGTGACTGAGCAACACCTCTCCTCAAAGAAACAAAACAATCCCTAAAAACCTCCTACTAGGCATCCCTGCCTTAGGTCTTCCCCCCCCCCCCCCCCCCAGCAGTACCACTCAGGGAACTGAGCCTTTAACATTCTGGCTTTGGAGGACATTCCAGAGCCAAATCACAGCAACCACCACAGCCAAGTTCTGGTTAATAATTACACTGAGCATCTGTTGTACTTGCATCATATGGTGAGGTTTAAGGGACGTCCAGGGATGATGAAAAATGCACCTGATTGCAAGTAGTGAGCAAAGCCAGCTTCGTGGACAGCTGACAGCCTGGGGAAAGCGAGACTCAAAGCACCACCCACCCCAGAACCCAAATCTGTGGACCCGATGCGCCATCTCCAAGAGACCCCCTCTCTCCCCACTTAGCCATAGCAAGAAGACCTCGCCAACTCTGGAGCTCGTGGCTCTAACCTGTAACTGTATTCAAGCCCCAAAGTTTTGCGTGTGTGGTTGGGGGGGGGGGGGCTGAGAGTTCAACCCAGGTTACAGGTTAGGTGTGAGCTCTAGCACTGGGCCCCTAAACCGTCAATTTAGTCGTATTAGCCAACCTGTGAGGCTGATTCATTATATAAAGCATAAAGATGATTAGACATTAAATTTTATCACCACTCTTGTCAAGAGTTTTAGGACAGCCGTGGTTGTAAAAACTGTAACCTAAAGGACAGTTTTAATTTTCATTGCTTAAACAAAATGGTGGCAAAATTCACCTAAGATTAAATACTAACCATTGAGAGAGAGAGAGAGAGAGAGAGAGAGAGAGAGAGAGAGAGAGAGTTGTGTATTGCTTTTGTTGTTTTTCTTCCCCCTTCCCTCCCATCTCTCCCCCTCCATTGTGCCCCCACCTCTAGGAACCTCCTTTCCATGTTCATGCTGTCTCCCCTGCACCCACCATCAACCAATCTGAAAGGTAGAATTTATTTTTCTGAGACAAGGTTTCTCTGTGTGGTACTGGCTGTCCTGGAACTCTGTAGACCAGGCTGGCCTCAAAAGCACAGAGATCCGCCTGCCTCTGCCTCTCAAGTGCTGGGACTAAAGGTGTGTGCCACCACTGCCTGGCTGAAGGGTAGAATTTTTAAAATCTGCCTTTTAAGGTGTTGAAAAAGTACAAAAGCTTGCTTCCTGGTGCTTAGTATTAAGATGGAGCAAGTGTGATGGTCAAAATGCGTGGATGAGTATGCTAAGAGCTATAAATGGAAGCCCTGTTTTGTGAACACCATTTGACACTCAGCATTAAACACTTAGTTCTAAGATTCTGTAGCATTTATAAGCCTGCCTTAGGCAGATGTTAGATGTCAAATGTTTGAAACGCTTAATTATATTTTAAGCTGTCTAAACCAATTTAATTACTCAAGTTTGTAAGTGATATTAAAGCTGGGAGAACTCAGGAGCTAACCAAGCATTAATCAAAGAACATGTAAAGGAGAAGGAACATAAAAACACTAGTGAAGCCAGGCAGTGGTGGCGCACGCCTTTAATCCCAGCACTCAAGAGGCAGAGCCAGGTGGATCTCTGTGAGTTCAAGGCCAGCCTGGCCTACAGAGAGAGTTCCAGAACAGGCTCCAAAGCTACATAGAGAAACCCTGTTCCAAAAAACAACATACAAACAAACAAAAACACTAGTGAGTACAGAAACATGAGGTGGACCCTGATCATTACAAAACTGGACTTTCCTAAAAACTTCCATCTTTTAGCTGGGTACAGGTCTGCAGTCTCAGTACTTTGGAGGTTGAGGCAGGAGAATAACAAACTCACAGCCAGCTCTGGCTACACAGTAACTTCCAAGGCCAGACAAAACTTGTACTGTCAGATCCTATCTCAAAAAAAAAATTAGAACTTGAATAAATTGAAAGAATTAGTCAGTACAGAAATATCTTCTAGTATTATCTTTTACATAAAAGTTCCCCTCAGGCAATAAAATAATTGACTAACATTTAGCAGTTTGTAAACGAATACAGATGTAGACTTGGGGATGAGGAAGTCTTTCAGTGGTAGAGCACTTGCTTTGTGCTGGACCCTGGGTTTCTTCCCCAACGCCAAATAAAAGAAGGAAAAAATATAGAATGATGCCCTTTGTTCAGTTAAAAATGTTCTAAGTAGTCATACACAGTGGTTCATGTGTTACAGCTCAGATGGAAAGGTGTCTGTTGTGGGATATTTTGATCATGCTCTGACACTCCCGAGACTGCTAATAAAGTTTACCTTGAATCAGAGGGCGGAGCTAGCTACTAACTGACCAGAACTAGCCATAGAGGTTTTGGAGGACCCAAGCTATATAGAGAGACACAGGAAGTAGTAGGGAGCGGCTTAGAAAGACTCACAGACCATTTTTGGATTGAAGGAGGAAAGAGAGAAGGTCACTGGTGGTTCTTCCGCTGCTTCTCTGATCAATCAGGTTTTTACCCCGATATCTAACACCCGAGTTTCATTTAATAATAGAACAATATAAGTAATTGTTTCAGATATCCTGGTAGTCAGGAACCAAGGAATACCACAAAGTCGTACAGCACAACAAACCTCATACAAGAGATTTATTGGGAGGGGAAAACCCAGGAGGGGGCTGCCTCTGCTAGAAGCAGCAGAGAACTGAGCAGAAGACAGGGTTTATATAAGGTTTCTTGGGGAGAGAGGTGGAGCTTTCCAGAGTGGCCTGGGATTGGAAGGTGGCCTGATCTTGGGGCAAGCTCAGGGATTGGTAGGATTTTTTTCCTGTAGCGTGGGGTCTGGGCTACTCTCCTGCCTGGTAGGGGGTTGGGGAGGTGGGGATAGTGTTATATTACGTGGGGATGCGGGGACGCGGGGACCCCAAGGGTATCCCTTGAGTGCAGGGAGACGTGCTGGCATGCTAAGCAGATGCAGCAGCAGGCTGGTGAGTGACCTACTCCACACGGGCATGGGGTGGCAAGTGGACATTCACAACCCAGACTTGGAAGTGGTTTATTACAATAGAGAGACGAAGACAGGATAGGAAAGAGGGAGAGAAGAGAAAAAGAGAAAGGGTGAGGGGGGGTGTCAAGGGGTGCACATCTCCTGGGAGTGGAGAGAGGGAAGAGAGAAGGGGCAGAGTTTTTCCTTAAGAAGAGGCTTCTACGTCAGAACATAGGACAGCCCCAAGGGGTGGGTCAGAATAGTAACAGATAGGGCTGATGGGGCGTGGTTAGGAATCGCTCCTCAGGGCAAGCACCGAGCAGTTGGAGATCCTGGGTTAGGACTAGCCTGAGCTCCTGGCCTGAGTAGTCTAGGGGTGGTGCCTGGCAGTCAGAGGTCTTCAGGGCCTCAGCTTACAACGGGAGTCTATTTGTGACAGGAAAGGTCATCCGGGAGTTGGCATGAATAACCAACTCTACACACCTATAATCCCAGCACTCAGGAGGCCGAAGCAGGAGGATTTATAATTTGAGGCCAGCGCCTGGAATACACAGCGAGCCCCTGTCTCAAAAGAAAAAAAAAAAAATAGGGAAAACCACCTGTATTTAGTCAAAAAGTTCAGCCTTCAGTATGCATAGGAATCACCCACAGATTTAGACCTTTCCCAGAAAGTTCCTGAAGGGTGTACCAGCTGACCAGAACCATGCTCTGTAGCCCTGGAATTTTAATTTTCTGTTAATCTTCACCTGTGACTGCCTGTGCTTGCTGTCTTGCCCACCATCCCAGCTAACTAGACCTAGAATTGCTTCCTCAGCCAGGTCAGAGGTCCCCCAGTCCCCTCCAGCGCACACCGCTTACCAGCAACCTGCCCCTGCCTCTTCCCCCTTAACAGCAGGGCTCTCATCTAAGAAAGCCTTAGGGCAGCAGTGTTGTCTTAAACTTCCACTGATGGTGGTGGTGGTGGTGGTGGTGGTGGTGTCTGGCCCTGCACACATGTGCATGCAGCCATGCTCTCAAGTAAAGAGACCCGAGACTGGGGATGGCTATGCCGACAGCTCCCAGTGAGAGAAACCAACGAGAGCTCTGCCTTGACTTTATTTCTCTTCTGTTTGACTCCTCCACTAGAATGCAGGCTCCTTGCGCACCGGGCTTTGGTTTTCTTCACAGTCACGTCCCTAGGAACTGGAAGAGAACCAGAAACTTCCTGTGTGCTCAGAAATGGTTTGTGGGATTCGAGTAGCCCGGTGTTTTGAGGGTTAGGCTGATGCCTTGCAGAGCTGTGCCACAAATAGTGATGGGTGCCTTACAGGCAGGATTGGAGGGTCTCCCTTGCTCCCTATCCCAAGTTACCTCAATGCCACTTCCAACTCTGATCCAGCCCAAACCAGAGGGAATGTTCCTCATGCAAGGCCAAGGAAGGACATAAAGTCAGAGGAGGAGACGCAGCAGAAGGCTGACCAACAAAATCCAGAGGCCCCCAAAGCCACAAGGGGAATGTGGTGAGTTGCCAAACCAGAGAGCTCAGAGGCAAGTATCAAAGCCAGGGAGCACAGCCAGGAATCCCCGACCAGGGAGATGAAGAGAGAGCAAGTGGGATGGAGATGAAGAGATCACAGCTGGGAGGGGCCCAGGCCAGCCAGGAGCAGGCATTCGAGGCTTGCTTTAATGTGCCTCCAGAGCCAAGCTGGGGTGGGCGAGTCAAGGTCAGAAGGGCCGTGGAGAGCTGGACAGAATGGGATTTTCTGGAGCTCTTTCGTTTCTTAGAACAGAACCTGGGGAGATAGCATGTGGGAGTGGGAGGCACATGGCTGGCTGCAAGGCCTGGCTTCCACATTCTGACTTAATGAAATCTCACCGTTGCCTGCTATTAGGACAGTGAGAACCTGGGTGAGCGGCTTGAAGCCAGGACTCGGTCTCTGTGCACCTTCACCTAAGAGTTGGCATGTACCAGTCCCAGTGTCCTCAGGATTCGGGCTGGATTTCAAGAAAGGAATTGGGAAGAAGTCAGCAAATCGGTCACTGAAGAGGAAAGAGAGATCGCGCCAGACTTCCAAGGTCCCATCTTGTCCTCTGAGGAGGGGGAACTGCGAAGAGAAGCAGATCCCTTTGATACCAAGAAAACATTTACACGGTCACAAGACACTCAGCAGACTCGGGCTAAGCATCTGATGACTCCTGATTACTTCTAAAATGGGCTTGCGAGCCCGCCAGCTGGCAAACACATTTCCCTCCAATCATCGTCCGCTGTTCACTTTCCTTATTCTCCAGTCTCTTGTGCCTCACAACATCCTTACAACAGCAGAATTACTTTACCCACAAGGTGATTGCTGAACCAAAACCAAAACCAAAACACACACACAAAAACTTTCTTTGTTATTTTTCCGAGTCTTGGGGTTGGAACCTAGGATCTTACATGTTAGTCAGTCTGCCACTGATCTGCCCCTAGCCCCAAAACTGTTTCCTTCTAGTTCCAGGCATCTGGGCTCTCCGGGGTGGGCTGTCCACTCTCACACCCAGCAGCAGGCAAACCTTGAACCTTCACGACCTGTCCTGCCTGCATGCATGTGCGCTGGCTGTGGAATCCTGTCAGTGCGAGGAGAGAGAGCTTCAGCTTGCTCACCGCGTGTCTTAGTTACTGACTTCTCTGAGTCTCTATTTCTTCACTCATGAAAGGAATGTCTGTAGTATTTTAATGCAGCTCTGGACATCAAGTAAGAAAGTGTATCTGGAAGTGCTTTGTAGCTGGAAAGTGCCTCCAAGTCAGAAGAGCCAAGCGTGGTAGCACATGCCAGATACCAGCACTCCGGAGGATGATAAGGGCTAGGCTCACCTGGGCTACTCAAGACCCCGCTTCAACAAGCAATGCATTACAGTTGATTACAGCTTCTCATGGCTTAACTGTTGTGCCTTCACATTTGTTACCAGGTTAGAATTGTTTGGTTTCTAGTTTTAGAAAAATAACCTAAAATATAAATGATTGAAATAACTCACTTCCCTCTCATATGAAATCTGTCCAGAGCTGTGATAAGACTCCATGGTATCAAGGATCCAAGATCTTTTTATCTTTTTGCTTTAGCCATGGGGAGCCTCCATTCCTAACATTGCCTTAGTCCAAAATAGCTACATAAAATCCAGCCATGGACTGAGGAGATCAGAGAGTAAGGACCGACACCAAGCCTCATGACTTGAGTTTGATCCCTAGAACCACATGGATGGAGAGAACTCACTCCCACAAAGTGTCCTCTGGCTTCCACACATACCATGGGGCGGGTGTGTGTATGCACAAACATAAATGAACATAAAGTTAAAACCAGCCATTATATAACATTCCAGTCAACTCCTTAGAAAGAATAAAGACCATGCCCTCTCCCTTCCAAGCCACCCCTGGAAATTCTGCTGCTCCTTACCTTTATTGGCCAAACAGCCACCTTCAGCTACAATGAAGGCTGGGGGATGCGGTTTTATTCTGAGTGACCATGTGTCTAGATAAAAAAAAACAGAGGGGTCTAGTGTACCAGGCTTGTTCTTTTAGGCCACCAACCAGCTCCCAAATCATGACATGGAGACTTCTTATTAGTTATGAATGCTCAGCCTAGCTTAGGCCCATTTCTGGCTAGCTCTTTTAACTTAAATTAACCTGTTTCTCTTTATCTACCTTTGGCCTTGGGGCTTTTTACTTTTCTTTCTTTCTGTGTATCTTACTTTCACTGCTTCTCATGTCTGGCTGGCTGGCAGCTGCCTGCCTCCTTGCTGGACCTATCTGTCCCTCTCTTTTCTCCTTTGTTCTCTTCTTCTTTCATTCCTCTTGACCCTAGATTTCTCTTCCTGTTATTCCCTCTGCCTGCCACCCCGCCTAGCATTTCTCTGCCTAGCTATTGGCCATCCAGCTCTTTATTAAATCAGTCAGGTGCCTTAGGCAGGCAAGGTGAAAAAAAACGTAGCACATCTTTATATAATTAAACACACATCCTTACATAGTTAAGCAAACACAGCATAAACAAATGTAACACACCTTTATACAGTTAAACATTCTGCAGCATAAACAAATGTAAAATATCTTTGCCCAGTTAAAATAATATTCCACAACAATCTACTCCTGTTATTTGAAAAGAAGGTGGCAGTCTCTGTCAGAAGTGGTCACTTCTCCAGCCTCATCTCCCTGTGAGTAGCAGCAGGCCTCCCCTGATCCTAAAACATTTCCTATACTACTGAGAGCAAATCACACTCCTGCTTCTCCTCCTCCTCTGTCTGTAAATGCACCTCGTCCCAGCACAGGGTTGGCCATAGCTTCTCTTCTCAGCCCCAACTCTCCTCTCAGTCATGACCCAACTCCTGACTCAAAAAGGAATCTGGGTGTCTGTCCTTCCTGAGTCTGGTCCAGGGAGGAAGGTGCCCACCAAAAGGCAGGCCCTGTCATCCAGGCAAGGTCTCCGGCCTCCCTGCTCAGGACAGGGAGCAAAGGGAGAGAGTGCAGCAGGTACAAGTGGGGTTCTGCATCAGCACCCTCTGAACCTCAAACTAGTTCAGTTTAGCACAGAACAGTAGTTGATGCAAATTTGGAGCTTGGTAGTCTTGGGAAATGAAGAGTATTGACTCTTCAGCATGATGCAATGGGACTTCTGGAGCAAAGAAAAAAAAAAGGAGAAGAAATGAAGGTGAGAGGGTAGAAGGGAAGTATTGGACTGTTCTTGGGAAACTGGGAGTGGGAATTCACATTGGCTATGATCAAGATAGATTGTATACATGTAAAAAATTGTCAAATAATTAAGATTACTGCTAATAAATGTGCAGAAAGTGGATTTCTTGATCCTTGTATGGGAGAACTGGAGCCCCATATTGGGCATAGGACATGAAGTACACTCTTCTAATGTCATTCAACTCCTATTAACATAAATGCCAGCCACAGGCACTAATGCTTTTCCATGGGAGAAGGGCCCCCTACACAGGATGGAATGTGCTGGAGAGCAGACAAACTGTCCTGGTGTCCAGGGAGTGTTGCTGCTGGGTGTGACCTAGTGAGGAGGCACATGGGCTTATCAGTCATGCCTTTCTGATTTCTGTTCATAAGCTGGTCTGAGCAGCTTGCTGATCAGTAAGCCATTACTTGTGTGCCAAGGGCTAAATTCAAGCTCCTAAGATACTAAGCAAGTGTTTCACACCCTGCCTGCAGGCCTTAACCCATTACCCTTTCCTCAGACCTCTCTTCAAATACAATGATTCCTGAATCCATTTCTGTCCATTAAGTGCACAGGCTGTGCTTCTGAAAGCACAGTACTTAGAAGCTGACCAAAGAGCCCCCTGCTGGAGGCTCAACAGAGAAATAGACGATCAAAGGTTTGCAGAGCCTGGGTAGTTTTGAATGCATTTGTTCTTGGGTAGCACAGTGATGCTGGCTGAACTTTGCCCCCAGTGCTTTCCAATCAGAGAGGCAGCTTTAACTGACAGGTACTCTGTAGTGTCTGAGGAATGTTGGCCATATATTGTAACCCAATCAGTAACTCTGTAACATGTCAGGATAGGACTTTTGGTGCTGGTCTGTTGTTCCCACGGTTCAGTGAGCCTTATTCATGTCCAGTATGTGCCTCCCTGGTGTGCACATGTTCCTTTGTGTACCTGCTCCAATACATGCCAGCTGCTGGTGTCTGTGATCTCTTGACAAGTGCAGAGTTCTGTCATTCATGTACAAAGAAATATGTGCAAAGGCCTTTGTGTTTGTAACAGACTTTACTAAAAATTGGTGAGATGACATGGGCTTACATAGCAAAAATGCAAAATTACAGCAGACATTCATAGGCTTAAAAAAAAAAAAAACCTTGGTCAGCTCTACCGCCTGGGCTCTAGCCCTGAAGGAAGGCCACACCCCATTCTTAAGCAAGTAAACAAAAACCAAATTGCAAAGTTTCTTTGGGGGCTATCATCCTCTTTCACTCAGGCCTCCTCTTGATTTTGGGGACATCTCCATCCACTTCCTGGCCCTAGGACCCATAGTTCTCTACGTGAAGTGCTATCCCTCACTCCTCCAACATGGTTCTGCCTGATCTTCATTAACTGGCACCAATGCTGGGCCTCAGCAGCCTCCCCTAGAGCAACCTTGATGTCTTCCATCTCCATCCCACTTCCCACAACCGATAGGTCACCTCCTCCTCCTCCTTCCTCAGTCCAGTGGAAGCTCCAGGGATTATTGTCCATTTTATTCATTGGCATGCTCTTAGTGTCTGGCACACCTCAGAAGTTAAATATGCACAAAGCAAGTAAAAAACTGCATTAACAACCAAAGCAACTTAGCTGAGCTCTCCAGGCCTTATTTTCTTCATCTTTCAAAAGGACTGCCAGGTTTGCTGGAGTCCTAGCTTCTGAAAAGCTGAGGCAGGTTCACAGGAGCCCAGACTTTTGAGACCAGCACAGGCAAGAAAGTGAGACCCCCATCAGTGACACTGTCAGAACCACGGAGATGCCCTAGTCAGGGCTATGCAATTCGAGCTCTCGTGGCATGGGTTCAAAGGCAGGCATGACCAAACCATGGCACAAGAGGAGGTAACCACTAGTGGTATCTTGAAAAATTAGCCATAGGTGGCCAATGGGAAACAGAAAAGACATTACTATTCATGGGACCATGAATGCTAATGCCAAATGCAGGAGGTTATGGGCACTGACGTGAGTCAGGAAGGCTAGAGTCAGGTGTGTGGGGAAAAACAGATGGAAAAGCAGAACCAGCTCCCCATCCTACTGGCCCAGGTAGCACTACACCAGCAGAGAGGCAGCTAAAGCTGCTTTCCTCTAAGGTGACTCTTTGGATAGTAAGCAAAGCTCTTCAAGGCCACTGAGGTCAGGTGACAGAGGGGATGCTTGTGGCCAACACTAGGACCCAACATCATTATCAACCTACCTCTTGTGCTGATAGGAAAGGGTTGTGTCTGCCATTTCCCCACAGCCAAGAAGAAGCTGCCTCCATGCTACCGTCCAGTAGCCTGTATGAGGTGCCCAGGGCTGGCAGGCTACATGTTTCCTGGACCCCCCCAATCAGGATAGGAGGGGTAGGGAGAAGAAGACTGGGGCTCTTTGGGGACTGCAAACACAGACTCCTCTGTCTGCTCTGCAGGCAGGCCCATGCCACTGGCTCGGAGACTTAGTGCAGGGACCTTGGTTTTCTCTTCTCTCCTTGAGAACAGATCTCCATGGATACTACAGTCATGCAGCCAGCATGTGGCTCAGCTGGAGTTCATTAAATTGTTTTCTGATGCAGAGGGTGGGGGTAAGAGTTGGGGTGGTCAAGAACATGGATTAGAGGGATTGGGGAGGCTTGCTTGTCTTCCCCAACTAGGATAAGTCAGACTACTCCCATCTGCTCATCTAAAAACTACTGGGACTGTTGCTCATGGGAGGAACACTTGCTCAGCCTGTGCCAAGCGCTGGGAACCACCCCCAGAGCCCAAAACTACAGAAACAACATCAATAATTATTTGCCATCCCTCAAGGGACACCTATTCCAAGTCTTCCACCCTCTGATCTCTCCCATCTGTGGGAGAGGAGGCCAATTGTTGTGGGGACCACTCCACCCTTCTGCATAGCTCCCTACCCTGGCTCCTCAGTTGGAGTCAGTTAGTACCAATACATGTTTATTGGAACTGATGGATGTGCTCAGCACTAGAATGCATTGTTCATTCATGAGTTTGATTAATTTTATACCTATTTTACAGACAGGGAAACTGAGGTACAGTGCAATTAAGTGCAACTAGCTCTAAGGCTGCACACTGAGTTATAGTGTGGTCTGAATCCAGAGCCCTTGCTCCTCACCTCCACTCTGCAACATCATTTCTATGCTGCCCTGCTCATTTCTGCATCCCCAGAACGCCTCTGTGAGAGCTGGGCACACACAAACACTCCCAGGTTGGATCTTCTGCTCCAGATTACTTGAACTACAGCTCTTACTGGGGAAGAAGATACCAGAGAGCCATGAGGGAGCAAGAGAGAGCCAGACCCAAGCCCTCCAAAGGGAGAGGAGTAAGAGAAGGAGTTCAGACCACTGTGGTGCAGTTTGCACCAAGCATTTTACAGATACCCTCTCCTGTTGAAAAGAAAATAGCTCTTAGAAGTCAGGTACTATGTAGAGAAAAGGGGTGAAGGCATGTGCATCGTGATGGGTGAAGGAGCTTGCCAAGCTCAGGCAGCTAGAAATACTAGCACTGTGGACAGAACTGCTGAACCCAAATGCCTCCAAATACCACCAGATTCACTTTCTTCCTGAGCCACATCAGGGAGCACAGCAAACCCTGGAGAGGACATGAGCTGGCCTGGCACTGGCTCCCAGAAAGTCACCTATGACAGGTCCCTCAGCTATGACTGAATCAGGACTCACAGTCCAAGAATTGGGCAGGACTTGGAAATCACTTGACTGCCATAGTATTTAACTTGCAAGCCCTTTGTCACACACATGGCTGCTGATGCCCAGCACCTATCTTAATATCCCTGCCCAGCTTTGGCATGGCCACCTTCTGCCCTCTCTACATTGATCTGGAACCAGTGTCCCAGCCATGATCACCGAGGAAATCACTGCAGGCAGAAGCAAGCTGCCTTTCAATAACTGTCACCTCCACACCTAAATTCCAGTCCTGGTGGAAATGATGTGGCCTTTCTTGGTAGCTATCTCAGGGCCATGGGTGCAGGCCTGGCTAGACAGTACCCACACAATCATGCACAGCAGTCATGGGTTGATAGCCTACATGCCATTTGTCTTTAAGTCCCCAGTGTAAACCAGCAGCACCGGGTGCAGGTTAGGGTAGCAGCATAGGGACCCTCAGGCGTTGATTGCCAATATCTGGTGATGTTCCTGGGTGAGTCCACTGGGGCTCTCAGGTACGTCCTTTTCCTCAGCTCTTCCAGCTCATACAGCCATTTCAGTTTCTTTGAAAACTGCAAGATACCTTGGGTTTATTGGGGGTCTGGCATTGCAGGACCAGACAGTTTGCTCCTGGTGGGAAGTCATGAGTACTCTGCTCAATATTTTGGATACTTCCAGGGGTTGTCCCTGCAGGGATTCTAAGTCCCTGATAACCACACTCGTTTCTTCTCTGATTCTCTCTTTCTGTCATCAGGGTGTTGAGCTCCAGATGTGTACAATGCACAGAGACCTTTCCTGCAAGCCTCTGTTGATGATTACCTACAGGGGAGACAAAGATATGATGGTCAAAGCCAGGGACAGGGATGCCATGGGTGAAGCTCTCCACCAGACTGCACCTTGTGTGTCCTACTGGAGCAGGTACTTCAGCCTGTGAATGAAGGTGAAGACAGGCTTTTGGGAAGGGGACCAATGGCTACAATTTGAGTAGTGGCCACTCTCAGTGAGCACTGAATGCTAGCTAGCACTGAAGCTAGGACTACCTACCCAACTTCCTGCTGGTTCTCAAATGAACCAGGAAACCCTGGTGGGTTCTCTCCAAGCTTGCTGGATTCTGCTCCCCTCTTGCTCTTTCCCCAGGGAGTACAGAATCTCCTGGGGAGGACATTAGTTGGCTTGAGGCCGGCTCCAAAGAGACTACCATACAACAGCTTTGTCTGCAGCATCCCAAGAACAGAATAGACATTGAACCCCTTTACCTCCAGACTAAGTCCAACAATTCCACGGGAGGTGCCACAATCCAATCATTGTCAAGCAGGAGGAAAAGGCAGGAGGCTGGGGATCCAGGAGCAGAGCCATCCTTTGAAGTTGATGGGCAATAAACCAGGCTCTTCCAATTCAGCAGTGACAGGACAGGCAGATACTATTCCAGAAGAGAGAGCTTGAGACACTTGGAAACAGTGGCGACGGATGAGATGGGGCGGGTGCGCTCTCTCGCTCTCTCTCTCTCTCTCTCTCTCTCTCTCTCTCTCTCTCTCACACACACACACACACACACACACACACACACACACACACATGAGAGGGGGGAGGAAAGGAGGGAGGGAGAGAGAGACAGAGACAGAGACAGAGAATGAGAATAAATAGCAAGGAAGCAAAAGCCCAGGTTCCATTCCAAGCAATAGAAGAAATAAAACAAACAAACACATCACATCAAAGCCAGGGATATGAGCAGAGCTTTGCTGGCAGAGAGCTTGTCTTGCATGCATGAAGATGAAGCTCTGTATTAGATTCCCAGGTACCATACAAAACTGCATGTAATTGTACAGTGCTATAATCCTGGCATTAGGGAAGTAGAGGCAGGAGGATCAGAAGTTCAAGGTTATCCTCAGGCTACTTAGCAAGTTTGAGACCATTCTGGGCTACATAATCTGTCTCTAAAATAATTTTTTTAAAAAATGATGCAAACAGTTTTTTGTTGTTACTGTTTTTCAGTGCTGAAGACTGACCCCTGGTCTCACACATGCTGGACAAGTGTTCCAACACTGAGCTATATTCCCAGATCCATGACCAGTTTTCAGCATTTGTGGAGTAAAAGGTGAGAAGGGAACAGGTCTTACACACCCGTTCTCACCTGCCTATGCCTCTAGAGAGCTGTGTGACTGGGGAAAACCTCTCCTCTCCCCAGGCCCAGCTGTGAAAGACACAGCTGAATTATGGCCAAATCTCTGGACTAGCCCATGCTTTGGTCATGCTCCAGAAGGTGTAGGATGCCTGTAAGGAAGGTTTGGAAGGTGTCCACTCCTGCACATCCAGGCCTAGAGTAAAATCTGGTTGTTTCCTAAACAATAGGAGACAAAATTGCTGAGGCCCACGTGGGATTCTGGCACCTGTTTAGATGTACTGTTTTATTTTTACATTATATAGTCAAATACCTGACAGACAATGTCAGGGAATATTTATTTGGACACATCATTTCAGTCCCTTTTAGTGGGACAGGCATGACGGAATATCCCACCACATTCCACCCATGGTAGCAGAAGCATCAGTTGGCATCTGGTCACAGGACAAAGAGTAGTAATAGAGAATCTGGGGTAGGTATAAGCTTCCAAGGCCAGGGACCAGTGCCCCAATGTCACCATCCATGCCCTACCTCTTAAAGTCTCCTTAGCTCTCAAAATAGCACCACCAGCATACATGCAGATAGAGCACTCATACAAAAACAAAAAACAAAAAACAATTAGCAGAGGCTGGCGGATCTCTGAGAGTTCGAGGCTAGACTGGTCTATAGAGTGAGTTCCAGGATAGTCTCCAAAAGCTACACAGAGAAACCCTGTCTCAGAAAACAAAAACAAAAACAAAAACAAAAAACCAATCCTTTTGTCTACATTTGGTTTGTCTGCAACTTCAGCTGTATTCCCACACCTTTCCTTGCCCAATACACATTTCAAATCTTCTTGTCTTACTCTTTGCTTTTAGCTCTCACTGTAAACCTGGCTAACAGGCAGCAACGATGATGCCACAGCCAGAATGTTATGCTGTCTTGACATTTCCTCTCAAATAAATCTGTCCACTGCCTTCTAAAATTCAGATTCACTCAAATACAGCAGATTGTAAATATTCTGTACCAGAAGGTAACACAAACGCCTTGCACAATTCCCAGTACAGTCCTGTCCCCATCTGAAACCTATGAGCAGTCTACTGCCTCCACTTCTATAGACATTCTGGACCCTTATACTCGTACCAGACCTGTTAAAGTCCACTCAGTGCACACTGGGACTTTTCTAGCTTGCACCTCCAAACTCGTCTATGTTACTTCCACAAGTGGGTTCCAAAGGCCTATGAACCCCCTAGTCAGGCTGATCACTGAACCAACCCCACTTCACTGGTACCACATTTTTGCATCGGCTATTTTGCATCATTGTGACTTAACAGAACTAAAGACAGGAAAAGCTTATGTTGGCTCATGGCTTCAGAGTTCTTAGTGTGGGAAGACATGGGGCACAGGAGAGCTACATGTTCACATCCTGGCTGACCAGGAAGCAGAGAGTGTAAGCTAGAGCCAGGGTGGATATAGCTTTCAAAGACTGACTACTAGTGCTCAATTTGTGCCAGCCAGGCCCCACTGCTTAGTCTCCGTACTCTTTAAAGTACTGCCACAAGTTGGGAATCAAGCATTCAAGACATGAGCCTGCAGGGAAAAATTCAAGATTCAAACCATAATAGATGCTAACACCTCTAGCAATGTGACCTTCAATTTTGTCTCTAAGACATAGAATTTTATAACGTAGGACTTTGTTCTTGTAATCTGCAAGCATGTAAACCTGTATTAGTAGTTTTCATCTTAATGAGTTTATCAGAACCTTTGCAGAGTCAGTTTTGATATGAAGAACCATGAGGACAGAAAGCCAGAACAGAGGACCGACAGAGAGCATGCTGGGAAGTCCTCCATGTCCCCCCTCTAGACAGTCTGTCACTCATCCCTGATGATGCTCTTCCAGAAACGGTTCTTAGGCGGGCCTTTCACCACATCTCTCTGCACTGCTGGGTTAAGTCACCATCGCTCTTTTCAAATCTCTGACTCAGCCACTCGCTCAATTTCCTCTGCACCATCTTCCCCGCCTCTGCTTCATCCTAACTGCTCTGAGCATCCTCTTCAAAACACAGCTCTGACTGCACCACTCTAGTCCAAACCAGCCACAGAGCCACTTAGCTACCAGAGCATAGTCTGAGCCCCTGGCCTGGCTGGTGGAGCTTTCACCAGCCCTGCCTCTCGCCTATCTTCTCCATAGTCCTCTCCACGGTTCATTACTAAGCTCCAGACAAGATGTTCTTCCTTCCTTTCCTGGTTCTATTGAGCTCACTTACCCTTCCTGCTTCCCTATCAGCAGCTTCATGTGGTGGTATTGTGTTCCCCAAATATTGTGCACTCTAATAAACTTATCTGGGGTCAGAGAACAGAACAGCCACAATATTAAACATAGAGGTTAGGCAGTAGTAGCACACGCCTTTAGTCCTAGCATTTCAGAGACAGAAATCCATCCAGATCTCTGTGAGTTCAAGGCCACTCTAGAAACAGCCAGGCATGATGATTCACGCCTTTAATCCCAGGAAGTGATGGCAAGAAGCAGAAAGGTATTTAAAGTGTGAGGATGAGGAACTAGAGCCTGGTTAAGCTTTTAGGCTTTTGAGCAGCACAGTTCAGCAGAGAGGCATCCAGTCTAAGGACACAGGATCAGCTGAGGAATTGGCAAGGTGAGGTAGCTGTGGCTTGTTCTGCTTCTCTGATCTTCCAGCATTCACCCCAATACCTGGCTCTGGGTTTGTTTTTATTAATAAGAACTTTTAAGACTCATGCTACAGCTTCAGTTTATCAAGGAGCCTCAGTGATGTAGGTGGGCCTTGTTCAAGGCCATGCAGCTGACTAGTGACCAGTGTTGTCGGGCCCAGGTCTGAGGGCTCCAAGTCTAATGCTGCCTCAACCCAGCAGGTGGAAGAAAGTGCTAGATAGGCCAGCTCCCTGCCTTGAGACTCAGCAGTGGGAATGGCACGTCTGAAGCTGTGGGTCTTCTAACATTGAGGACTCTTCACTCCATAACTTGGATCTACATTAAATCAGCATCTGCCAAAATTGGAAGAAGCACATAGCTATATTACAAAGGGCTGGATTTGTTTCCTTTTGTTCTGAGTGTCTGGCCTGTTTACTTGCTGTTGCAGACCAGGTTAGTCTCAAACTTGTGGCAATCCTCTCACTTCTGCCTCCTCAGAGCTAGAATTCCAAGGGTGCTCCACCATCCTTGGCAACACTGACATTTTAAGGGTTTTGTTATGGCAGATTTATATCGGTTCATTTTTATCTCCATTACTGTCTCTTGTTGCCCCTCCCACCAAATAGCCCCCCTTCTACTTCTGTCTTTTATATGTGTAAATACAGGTATATATGTACTTGTATATATAAAACATAGGTTCCACACAGGAGTCTGCCTTATTTGGCTATCACAGTATGGTCATTCTACCCATCTTCCTGCAAATCACATACAAAAGACAGGGTGAGGCCTTGTCTACTCACCTGCACAGCTGGTTTCAGATCACTGCCGTGTGGGACAGGGTGTACAAATCACAGAGGCTGTGATTCAGGTTCTGATGCCCAAAATCTTCTGTACTGATAAAGACAGCACCAGAACCAGGTTGGGAAGGATCAAGAGTACAAGGCACAGGCCGTTCTCTCCTCAGTGGCCTCCAGGGGACACTCAGACACCATTTTTCTCTCCTATGGAGCAGTTTCCCTGGAGGAAGATCTTCCTGCAGAGTTCCGGGGGGGGGGGGGGGTGAGGGTGGTAACTGCCCAATGGCACAATGCGGAGATTATGTAGCAACAAAAATGCTGAGAAGGACCTGCATTTACTACTGCAGATGAACACAAACAGGCTGAGTAAGGAAAGTAGCTATGGAACAGAGTAAGTATTTCTTTCATAAGTATTTCCATGAGGAAATGGAATAGCATATAGCTCAATGTACCATGCACTAATTAAATGTAGCCAATAGATGGAAGGAAAAAGCAATTACAACAGCATTCAGGCCAATAGTCAGCCTCTGAAACAAACAGCCCCCTTACTAAACATCCTCCATTCCCTACACAGGATGGTTTCAGTCTCCCGACTCTGCCTCCATCATGACCCTATAGAGAGGGTAGCTGGACAGTGTAGAACAAGGCAGACAGGACACCTGTGAGTCTGGCAGATGTGGGTCAGCCATGGCCTGAGTTCTTCCTGGGATAATTGAGGACCAGAGCCAGAGCTTTCTCTCCCACTTTAAGTCTTAGACCAATCCTAGGAGACCAAGTTTGTCAGACTGGCCTGAAAGGAGCTGAAGGATGGTTTGTGTGTTCAGATTCTGCTGTGACTAGAAACATGGAGCAGAAATGTGGACCATGCCTTTTTAAAAATGCTAGGAGGGCCGGATTGGTGGTGACACACACCTTTAATCCCAGCACTTGGGAGGCAGAGCCAGGCGGATCTCTGTGAATTCGAGGTCAGCCTAGTCTCCAGAGCAAGATCTAGGACAGGCACCAAAACTACACGGAGAAACCCTGTCTCAAAACAAACAAACAAACAAACAAACAAACAAACAAACACCACTAAGAGGAAGGCAGGACGTGGCGACTTGCACTATAATCCTAGCACTCAGGAGGCTAAGACAGAGAATTGCCATGCATTTGAGGCTGACTTGGGCTGTGTAGTGGATTACTGGCCAGCAAAACCTTGTTGCAAAAATCTTTAAGAACAAAAAAAGATAGCTGCCTGGGAATATAGGAGCTTCAAAGAATGAGGTCAGAGCCTGAAATGGTGCTGATTTGCAGACTATAGTCACCAGGGCCACGGGCTTCTTCCTGGTCAATGCCATCTTTAATTATCTGCCACACATCCTCCTATGCCATTGTGGGATCTTCTTTTCTTCTATTTTTTCAGGTAGAATTCTGATAGGTAGTTCAGGCTGGGCTGAGACTGGTTTTCATATTTCAGCCTCATAAATACTAGGATTGTGGGTATGAGAGTGGCTTGTGGTATTTTTAAAATAATTTAACCTTAATTTCATGCTAAGCAATATAATGACAGCAAGGATCTGTGGAACTAGTTATAGATCTGTGAAAGAAGACATTTCAGTGGCTGTGGCATCTAAAAGACTTTTCTGTACACCATGCTAGGGAGACCCTATACAGAAAAAAAAAAAAAAAAAGGTTGTTACACCCACACACAAAGGCAGTATTCCTGTCTTGGTATCCCAGGAGCTACTCGCACAACTGGCATGCTTTCATGATCTATCTGCCCAGAAGAAGGTTCTTGGGTCAAGAACCACGCTCTCCACAAACCTCAGTGCCTGGCACTCTTGGCCTTGAATAAAGGTTGCGTGCAGCTGTTCCACGTCTTACCTCTGGGTGGTGCTAAGTGAGAAGAAGGATGCAGAGGAACCTAACCCTACTTACCCCTGAGTTCTGGACCCCATCTCAAATACACTCCAGGCCTTTTACCTTCCATCCTGGGACCTCCTTTAAGACAGACAGACAGACAGTCCCAGCACAGCACTGTTGAGGGCCATGGAGTTGAAAGAGGTGAAAGATTTTTTTTTCTACTATGAAGGAATTTCTAACTGAGATCAAAGTAGATAGTGACCTGAATGAAGGTGGGGGATCCCACACTTGTCCCAGAAACTGCTCTGGAGCTGGGATGTAGAACCTCAGGAAGTGGTGTTCACTTCCACAGACTACCCCACAGCATATCCACTAGTCCCTGGAGCCCAACATTGCCTCTCCCCGCAGGTACAGTCCAAGACAGCCAAGCCCCTTCATTGACCAGCCTTCTAAATGCCTTGCACCCTATTTGTGCAGATGGGCAGCTCACAAACGGGGCCTGGAACAGGTGTGGGGTATCAGGTGACTGAAAAATGAGCGGAGAGAGCCATAGCTAGCTGAGGGATGGGAGGGGAGAGGCTCAGATTCATTGGTATGTAATGGTATGTGTCCGGGAGAAAAGTCAGACCCAGAAGACAGCAGCAGGCTAGATGGGAAGAAGGCCTAACATGCTGTCCTGACTTTGTCCAATATACAGATGGATATTAGTCCCCCCCCACACCTACAAAGGACAGTGATCTCTTCTGGTCTCACATGCTTCTCAGAGTACTCCTCAGAGCTGGGCCTTAGGGGCTCCACCTCCTCCTCTGGGGCACCCTGGTGCCATCTGCACTGGGGATAAGCCCAGGCATGCTGAGGACCCCCACCACACCCCCTCAGTGTGAACACTAACTCTCAGTGGGGGTACAGGCAGCAGCTCGGACAGGGGGAAACCAAAGTGGCCTCTGCTCTAGGCAGGTTCTCATGGCTCTCCAGCCCCTGGGAGGCAGACTGAGCAAACAGGCAGGAGGAGGAAGGCTGGCTGTGAGACAGGCAAGTTTCTTGCCTGGACAGGTTTCCTTCCTAAGTGTGTGTGGCCAATCCCACAGCAGACCGTGGTAGGAGGAGGGAGCAGGCCAGGGGGCAGGGGACTTCCCACAACTGACTCAGACTCTCACTATTAGCAAATGTTCCTCACTACAGTTTTCTGCCTTTGAGCCCCTCCCACATGGGGACAGACAGAGGATGGCTGCTAAGGTGCCCTGGCCTCTGATTTCTCTCTCCTGATTTCAGCTCAGCCTCCCTAAGGTGACGGTGCTCAGAGAAGCCTGGCTCTTAGCACTCAGAAGGTAGAACTCAGAACAAGCATCTAAAACTCACTGCTCTGGGAGCTTGTGGTTTGTGGCTAGGGAACACTGATGACTGTCATTATAAAAAGTCTGCTGCTGTTAATAACAACCATGTTAGAAAGATCAATAGGCTGTGTACAGCTCAAAAGTAGTGTGTGTTAGCATGTGCAAGGCCCAACATGCACACACACACACACACACACACACACACACACACACACACACACAC
>CABHPH010112586.1:0-53011 GCA_902168325.1 Peromyscus nudipes
AGTTTTCACTTGAAGATTCCCAAGTGATAGAGAACTGTTGTTTAGGGCTATATAAAAACTATATTGTTTTCTTAGATATAGGGAAATGTTTTTGTTTCCTTATTAGTGTGGTCATCCTAACTGTTAGCTTATCATTTTGCTAAAAAAACTTCAGCACTTGGATAAAATGTAGCCTACCCATGAATGTATAACATTGAACTGCAAGGACAAAAATGTTCAAAAGAAAAGAAATTGCATCTGCACTAAACATGAACAAATTTATTTTTCATATTATCTCAAATAATACACTAATAACTACAAAGATGGCTTTTGCCTTGTAACAGGGATTACAGGTTATAGAGACGATTTACAGTGTACAAAGGGTGTGTGGAAGGTGCATGGAAATAGCACACCACTGTATGCAAGAGGCCTTGAGTTTCTGCAGATTGTGGAGCTCCAAGATATCTGGCAGTCAGTCACCAAAGGATGGCTGTACTCTATCAGTTAGTTAAGAAGAAGCTTGTCATGTGGGATCCCACAAACTCTTAGCTCTAAGGTTTTTAAAGGTAGAATATGAAATTCTCAGTATCAGTATATCCTTTGTTCCCTTAATTTTATTAGAACTTTCAGGTGAGAGGAGTGAATATTCCTCCTTCCATGATTAGGAAAAGAAATAAATAGGAAGAGAAGGCAAGTACTAGAGAGTGCCTATAAACTTACTATTTTTAGCTTTGAAAAAAAAAATTAGGACTGGGTGTGGTGCTGCACGCCTTAATCACAGGACACAGAAGTCAGAGGTAGTGGATCTCCGTGAGTTCAAGGAGTTTAAGGCCTGACCTACCCAGTGAAATCCAGGACAGCCAGGGCTATATAGGGAGGGAGGGAGGGAGGGAGGGAGGGAGGGAGGGAGGGAAGGAAGGAAGGAAGGAAGGAAGGAAGGAAGGAAGGAAGGAAGGAAGGAAGGAAGAGTGAGCTACTTTCACAAAACCTGTTTGCTAATCACCCACCACCATCATTGTCGTCACAGGACCAACATTGTCTGGTCTGTAGTTTTCTCCTGCACTGTATTGATAGCTACAGGTTTTCAAACCATAGCTACTACATCTTTTAAATGCTCCCCGCTCCTCCACTTACTGTTTCAGTACAAAAAATGTAATAGACAATCTAGTTAGAAATTTCAGGACACTTTCCCCTTCATGTTGAAATGATCCACACAAGGTAGTTATTGAAAACCTTGGTTATTAAGCCAATTAAAAGTTTTAAGTCCTTTCTATTGATGGCCAGACCAAGAGCAACTCATGACTCTAGGAAGTCTCTTGGTGCCCAAGCTCAAGGCAGCATTTAAAAAAAACAAAATCATAATTACATCAGCACTCTATTTCTCTCTCTCTGTGTGTGTGTGTGTGTGTGTGTGTGTGTGTGTGTGACATCAATGAGGTTTAAAGTGGCCTACTAATATCTGCTTTCTTTGCGAGACCCAGGGGTATGTCTGGACCATGGCCAAGGTCATGGACAGTCCCAGAAGCAGTGCCAAGATAAATGTGACTGTGGGGGTGGAAGGCTGAGGAGTGACAAGGCAGGCACAAAATAACATTGGGACAGGATGGTGTTACCTTAGTCTAGTCATTTCAGCGTCATTGTTTTTATCATATTTTAATTTATTAATATCCTACTGTTGGTGGACATTTTTACTATTTTCCATTTTATAATACTCTTACAGTTCAAACAGAAGAATTTTCTGTCAATAGAAGTTCCTTGGGATTGTGTGATTAAAAGTTCCCAAAAAGGAGAAATCGGTGAAGTGGTTGATCTCCTTCACTTTCCTGAACCACTTCCTTCTCTTTTTCACGTTTTACTGGAGTAACCCTGCATATAATTTCAGAGTTTATATTTTCAATGTTCTTAGCAGTAAGTTAAGTATTGTGAATAAACCAGAAGGGTGGTTTTGCTTTTTGTCCTCTGCCACTGATCTAATGGAGATAATTGTGATTCCATTAGAATAATGTAAGTTTCCATGTTAAAAATAAAATTGCAGCCAGGCAGTGGTGGCTCACACCTTTAATCCCAGCACTCAGGAGGCAGAGGCAGGCGGATCTCTGTGAGTTCGAGGCCAGCCTGGTCTACAGAGCAAGATCTAGGACAGGCACCAAAACTACACAGAGAAACCCTGTCTCGGGGGGGGGGGGGGGGGATGAATAAATAAATAAATAAGTTAAGTTGTAGATGTGTATTATTATTCATAAATATTTACAAACTATCTTCAGCAACCTGTGATTATTTCTTTGAGTCTTCCTGGATGTTTGAGAGCTATGCTGTAAGACTGTGATCATATTAAATCTTTTATAAAGAATCCTAGCTTTATATCAAGAATCTGTAATTCAGTCTTTGATCTATTCAAATCCTTATCATCACAATAATATTGTTATGTCCAGATCTCGGGGACCCCCAAAAGACCACCAGGGAGACCGAGTCCTGCATGTAAAAGCAAAGAGCCTTTATTTTCAAGTTCCGGGGCTTGGTCTGTCCCACGCAGCAGTGAGAGCAGAGAGTCCTGAGCCCAGGCAGGGTGGGATTTTTATCATAGCAGAGGTTGGGGTGAGGGGATTTCCAGGGTTCAGGACCCTGATTGGCTGACATTTGTCTAGGGTATCTGTAAAACAAAAATAGGTGTGTGCTAGACTCTGGGACATCTGGCCACCTTATCTAATGGTTGGAATGTTTGGGATGTCAGGTACTTCCCCATCCTTGGGTGGATCCCTGGGTGGTGTTCGCTTATGGCTTTTCCTGGATCTGAATGTTGCCTGCCAGAAAACCTGTCACAGAAGCTGTGTCTAGGCCCCTAAACCTGTCATGGCAGCTGTGTGGTCAAGCTGTTCTGGGGTTCCTCCACAAAATTAGAGCTCTTGTTACTTCTAGTTTTACTTAATTTTCTTTGACTTTTAAAAATCTTTGTTTGTTTGTTTCTGTCCTGCTTTGTGTTTTATCCCTATTTTGTTAAAATAATTTCTTTAGTTGCCCATAGATTGGTTCAAGTACTTGACTACATTATCAAAATTCTTTGGTAAGGAAGACTAATAAGCACATTCAAACCTTAAATGAATTTATACAATTAAATTTCATTTTCAGAAAATGGAGTCTTAATGTTCCTGTAAAGAATAATTTTAGAAAAGAAACAAGAGCACAGTTTGCTGGCCATTTTAGTATATAAAGGACAAAGAAAACACTTCCCCAAGATGTTATATTGGTAATATTTGATATGTTATTTACCATCAGACCTGTGACTAATATCATTCATAACCAAGATGTTTCTCAATAGCCCTATAAAGTAGATGCTGTTGTTCTCATCATTTTACTGAGATACCAAGAGACTGAGCAAGGTGTCCAGAATCACACAGACATTAAGGGTGAACTTGAATTTGTTGTTACAGCTAAGATATCAGTTTGGATTGGTAACTAGATTCCATGCTAAATTGTTGGCTAATGAATAAAGACCCAGGAAATTGCCAGGCAGTGGTGGCACAGTAGTTTGAGGCCAGGATAGCCAGGTCCACACAGAGAAAAACCAAAAAAAAAGAAAAAAAGAAAGAAAGAAAGAAAAAAAAAGACTCAGGAAATTTCATTAGGTTTTTCTTTTCCTTTTTTTAATTATTTTTTTCATATAATACATTTTTTACTTTGTTTTTATTTATTTTTAGATTATAATTTGATTAGAATATTTCTCCCCTTCCAAATCTTCCCATATTTCCCTCCCTGCTCTCTTTCAATTTCATGCCCCCCCTTTTTTTACTTTTATTGAATGCAAATAAATATAGGTATATACATATTTATCCCTAAATATTACCTGTTCGGTCTGTATAATGCTAATATGTATATGTGTTGTTTTAAAAAAATGATAAGCGTTGCTGGTTACCGTGCCGAAAGGTCATGAGGCACGAGCCACGACAAAACCCAGTATCAGAGCTTGATTGGAGGGGGTTGGAGGGGGCAAAAGAACCAGGCCTGGGGAAGAAGAACAGAGAGAGCTAGTGGGGGGAGGAGAGAACAGAGAAGAGAGAGGAGGAGTCTGTGTCCGGCTTTTTAAGGATTCCCGTGCACATGCGCAGGTAGGCTTACAGAGCTACGCCAAGCATGCGCTGATTGCGTGACTGCACAGTGCGCCGTTTGTGCAATCATGCAGCACACTGATGATGTAAGACATAAGACCCCTTGCTTAGCTCCTGAACTGTGCATGTGCGGTCGTGCAGCTGGAGTGGCGGCAGAATCCTAACAATCCTGCCTCCACACATCCTCTTTGAGACCCTGAACCCCTGCCAAAGCAGGTCTCCAGCAGACTGCATATAATATATTTTGATCATATTCTTTCTCATACCCACCTCCTCCCAGATTCTTCCCATTCCCCTACTAGCCCAACTTCATGTTCTTCCCAATCTCACTTAAAAAAAAATAAATAAATAAACGAAAACAAAAATCAAACAAAAAAAACAATAAGACTAAAAGTACCAAGAGGAAATTAAAAGCCCACAAAAAATCCATTTTCAGTTGGCCACCTACTCCTGAGCATAGGGCGTACTCTGTACACTCCACTGGTGAAAGCTGTATTTCCCTTTCCCAGGAGGCATCGGCTGCATATAGCTTCTTGGGTAGGGCTGGTTATTTTGTGCCCACCTCCCAGAAAACTTCTTAGTGGTCATTAGAGTTTAAGTTTTGTAATATGATGTTAAGCAGAAGCCATACAGGAATTTTTAGGCATTTCTCTGTGTGTGATAAGTGATATGTATTGTGCCCAGATCACAGGGACCCCCAAAAGACCACCACAGAGAATGAATCCCCTATGTAAAAGCAAAGAGCCTTTATTTCCAAGCCTGGAGCTAGGATGCCCTGTTGGATGCATTGGTGAGAACAGTGAACCAGGAGCCCAGGCAGGGTGGGATTATTATCATAGCAGAGGTTGGGGTGAGGGGATTTCTAGGGTCCAGGACTCTGATTGGTTGACATTTGTCCAGGGTATCTGTAAAAGGAAAATAGGTGTGTGCTAGGCTCAGGGACATCTGACAGTCTTATCTAATGGTTGGAATGTTTGGGATGTCAGGTACTTCCTCTTAGATGCTGGCGCATTGCTAGGTGGATCTTGGGTGGTGTTAGTTTATGGTTTTTCCATATTACCTAAGTGTCACAGCAGCTGTGTCTGGGCCTCTAAGCCTGTCAGGGCAGCTGTGTGGTCAAGCTGTTTTGCCCCCCCCCCCCCACTATGAAAGAAGTCACTTGTGCCCTTCCAGTGTGTATTCTTCTAAGTGAATGACACATGGGCTTGACAAACAATGGTGCACCTCACTTAACTCTCTTTTCCAGTTCTCTGCTGAACATCAGATGTCAATATATGTAGTCATGCAGTTGTTTGTATATTAATTAAAAGTAACATGTAACGTAAATTATCACATCTGCAGAAAAATCTGTAGAGACAATATAATGAGCCACTCTCAATGTGGTAGCCATCTAAACTGTCAAACCTTTTTTTGAAATTCATTTTTTTTTTGGCTTGTATGGTAGGGGTGATTTGATTTTGTTTTGTTTTGTTTTGTTTTTCTCAATGAGACTCTAAAAATACTATTGTAGTGACTGTTAATGTTGTTGATGTTGTGAAATGGCATGCAGGAGGCCTTGGTGGGTTGCACCAAGGTGCTTCAGTGGGTGAGGAAGACAGGCCATGCAGACAAGGCAGCAGGCTGAGGCATGGAGCCATGGAAAGTTACTCACATCGTGCAGACACGGCATCCACGCGGAAAGTTTATTATGGGGGTGGGGGGAGAGGGAAAGAGAGAGAGAGAAAAGGAGAGAAAGGAAGGCTGAGATTCGTGCAACCTCATGAAAAGAAAAGAGGGAAAGGAGGAAGAAATGAGGGGGAGGGTTTTTTCTTACAGAGGGCTTTTACATAAAATGACGTCAGGACACTGGGTGGTCCCAAGGGGTGGTTCAGAACGCTAACAGTGACTGGATAGATTTCTTTGATTCTGTTACCCTGCTTCTTACTTGCAGATAGCTCTGTCATCATGTAAGTGATTGTTCCTTTAGCTGGTTACACTGAAGCTTGTACTAGTTTAACCATGGTTCAGTGAGAAGTACAAATAACTGTGTCTGTATCGCTAGTGAACAACTGAGTGTTATGAATAACATTCTTTTTTTGTCATGTTGAAACTTGAATTACAACCATTTAAAAATATCTCTGTTTTTGTTATTTGGACAATTATAAACAAGCACTTAGAGTAGGAGAAGCAGCTTTAAAACAGATGTCAAGCGACTTGGCCTTTTCAGAATCTGCTGACTAGATGCATTTAACTTGCCAGATATCTCTGTCTACTTAGAGATATCGCAGGATGACACTTAGGTAATATGCAAGAATTTTATAAAATAACCAAAATCTTAAAAGTTATAAGTAAATACAAAGATTTGTATTTCTTGGCTTTTAATTTTGAAGGTATTCATAATCCACGGTGATTACTATTTGCTAGACAAGCAATGTTTTTATAACAACTCTTTCCCATTTCAATGTTTATTTTAGAGAAGTGGCAGATTTCCAGCTTTCTGTGGATTCCTTGCTAGAAGACAACAATTACCAGTCAAAACTAGATACTCAAGATCACGCCAGGAGACTGGCAGAGAAGGTATTTTATCTCTGTGTTATAATAAACTTAGCGTTAAAGGAAAGCAGAACTCTACAGGCTAACTCAGCTATAATGACTTTTTTTTCATTTTTATCTATTTATTTTTTTCTATTATCAGCTTGATACAGTATAAATTCTTATCCTAGTAGTGAAATGTTTCATTGAGGCTTGCCTTTATAAGCCACAGTCATCCTAGGGTCCCCCCTGCTATGTAGCCTTCCTGGTTCTGTGGGTTGCAGTCTGATTGTTATAATGAATTTAATAGTGTTAAATATAGCTATAATGAATTTAATAGTGTTTCTCTGTTCAAGACAGCTTGAAAAACATTTCAGTTCATTTTTATTGTATTCTATGGGGTTTCCGTGATTTTTAAACTAGCTGTAGCATATTCCTTTTGTTATAGTTTATTTCGTTGCGGTGGTAAGCATGACCAAAAATGACTTGTGCAGGGCAGGGGTATTTGCCTAGGTAACAGTCCATCACTGTGGAAATTCAAGACAGGGCCTTATGCAGGAGGTGATGCAGATACTATGAAGGGATGCTGCTTGCTGCTTTGCTCTCTGGCTCTTGCTTAGCTTGCCTATTTATACAACTCAGGCCCATTTACCCGGTGATGGTGCCACCTACAGTGGGCTGGACCCTCCCATATCAGTCATCAATCAAGAACATTTCTCACATATACCCTGGAACAATCTGGACAATCTGATCAAGGCAGTTCTTCAGTGAGGTCCTTTCTCCCGTGACTAGGTTTATGTCACATTGATGATGACAACTAATTAGCACACCCTATGAGCTAACATTGTTTAGTTGGTGTTTTGCTCCGTTTTATTTTTTTATTAGCCACAGGACTGAAGTGTGAAGTTATAGATTGAAACTGTATAAACTTTTAAAGGCAGATTTATTTATTTCCCCTGCAACTGGAGTTACAAACAGTTGTGAATGCTAGGAATAGCGTCCAGGTCCTCTGGAAGAGCAGCCAGTGAGTGCTCTTAACACCTGACAATCTCCCCAACCCTCTGGATAAACAGTTGAATCTAGGAAAACAAACTTGATATATTAGAGCAGTAAGATGCAATTTTTTGAAATGAGCTTCTGAGAAGATGTAATGTATATGGAGTGAATGGGATGATCACAGAGAAATCGTAGTTAGATGATTTAACAAACTTTCTGTATTTCTAAGTTCTTTCTCATGGGTCTAGTAAAACAGAGGAATTGGAAAGATTGTAGTGCATGACCAAATCTAAATTGTTAGCTTCAGACCTCACACAAATCATGTTGGGAAGCTTTTGTTTGTTTTTAAATTTTTATTAATAGGGTTATATATTGCTCAAAGATGATGTGTAGGAACTCTAAAATAATTGAAATACTGAAAATCACTACTGAAAAAAAATGTATCACAAAAAAACGATTGCTAAAAGAGTTTTGATAACAGTAATAGTTATTTGATAACAAGATCACCTCTGATTTTTTTTTAATTAATAAGGATATACCTGATGTAAAATTCTGATACCAGGAGTAGAATTAATCTAATTACAATATTTAACCTCTGCATGTCTTTTAAGTTCTCAGAAATACAGATTGGTTGCTTCGCAGGGACAGCAGTCATCTTTAGTTCCACAAATCTATCAGAGGGTTTAAATGCACACATGCAGGGAACACAGACCCTTTCGGAGGCCATTCTCTGTGTGTGCAGTAGGTCCCGACACGATGTTCTGTTTGTGCCTGTCATGAAAGATGAATAAGACAGTGTCACTGTATGATAGATGGAGAAGGTTGAGATGAAGGAAAGAGAAAAGGGAAGGGAGAGACTGAATAGCATTCTAGTGAGGAAAAAAGAAAAGAAAATGTGTTCGTGTAAATAGAATTTTGGAACAGAAGACGTTGGGTAAGACCCTGGTCCAGCTATAATGCCTGAGAACTGCTTCACCTGCTGTCTTGTAAGCCAATTTCATGTCAGAACTATCTGTCTCATTAGGTCTATTCTATAACAGAGCCTGCTTTACTTGATTGGTTATTTTTCAGCTTAAATGTGATACAGTGGTGACTGCCATCAGTGCTGGTCCAGGGACTCTGAATTTCAAAATAAACAGAGAATTATTAACAAAGGTAAGAATGGATATAGTCTAGTCTCTGTGCTTTTACGCTGGGTTAGCTACGCTGATCATCCAGCTCTCAAACTTGATATACACATGGTTGATCCTCAGTCTGGAGTGCAATGTAAGTTAATCTTTCTTTCTTTCTCTCACTTTATTTATTTGTTTGTTTGTTTGTTTGTTTGTTTGTTTGTTTGTTTGTTTTGTACTTCCAGTGTTCAAATCCAGGGCCTTTCATATCCTTAAGCAAGCACTTTGCCACTGAGTTACTTCCTTAGCCTTGACAGTTGCTTACTGATCTGTTCGCTATAGGGTGTCATAGCACTGTGAATTTCTTCCTTGCAGAAATTACCTTGCTATTTTACATTCCTTCTCTCTCTGTCTCTCTCTCTCTGTCTCTCTGTCTCTCTCTGTCTCCCTCTCCCCCCCTCCCTCCCTCCCTCCCTCTCTTATTTCTTTTTTGGTTTTTCAAGACAAGGTTTCTCTGTGTAACAGCACTGGTTGTTTTGGAACTCAGTCTATAGGCCAGGCTGGCCTCTAACTCACAGAGATCCTCCTGTGTCTGGCTCACAAGTGCCGGGATTAAAGGTGTGCACTGCACAGTTCATTTATTCCACTGATGCTACTTGTGCTTTACACTCTAATTCACTTTGCGGTTTGGAGCATCTGTCTTTCCCACTGTTCTATTTCCATGTTTTGACATAATGCCTGGTGCATCATGGATTCTAGATAAATAGCTGTTTGTTGAATGAATAAATGTGCTCTGTAGTAAAAGTATGTTGGTTTCTACTTCCTGGTTTGCTGTAATTTGTTGGAAGCATAAGGTTTAAGCTGGAGAAACCATGGGATAGCTTTTTCTTTTAACAAAACAGTGAATAATAAAGTAAAAAGGGTTTTAATACTGTAAGAATAAAAAAATTCAGATGCGGATATGGGGATGGCCCGAAGGTATTGGGGAAACCTTGCGAAGTAATTGACTCTTACTCAAGCTAATACATCAAAGAACAGGTGATCCTGGATAAGTGATTATATGAACCTTTAAGTCAAGTTCACCTTGATCAAACTTGTAAAGCTATACTGCATGCTTTGGCCTATCTTTTAAATAAAATATAGCCCACTATTGGGGTATTGAGGCTTAGTAAATGTGGCAGTCTTGAATTGAAAATAATTACAAGGTCAAAAGTTCTCTGGATATAGATCTATCCGTGGATTGTTTAGTCTCAGGCATTTGCTCATCAGTCCTGGGATTATTCTTAATGGTTAGTGCTTTTTCCAGATCATGGGGATTTTATTTTTTCAGCCATCTTTCATTCTGAAGTAAATCAGCTAACCAAAATCTACCCCCACAGACAGGGATGTTTTTTGAGCTTGTTAAATAGTGCCTACTACCTGTTGGTGTCCTCTCCCGACCCCCACCCCCTTCCCTGCATGGTCTCAACATTGAGCCAAGGCCAGCCTCAAGCTCAGAATTCTCTTGATATCACACTAAGTTACTTATTTACTACTTTTAAGCAATGCTTTTGTAGTTATTTTGCCAGTTATTTGGATGTAGAAATGAATCTTGCCAAATGTGCCTTCCATACTTTAAGCCCTTAATAGCAATATTTTCCTCCTTTTGTTTTTCCTTATACTGGGGGAAAAGACGAATTTTACCTTTAAAGCTACTTTAGCTGAAAGAGATAAGGTTTATGCTTCCAAGGAAAATATTTGTAAAATAATTTAAAATTTCAGTGGCCACAAGTTTTATACTTTATTTCAATTGAGAAACTATAGAATGTTACCTAGTTTAGAGATGTCCAGCTGGATTAGTTACTGCAAGTATTTCCGTGGCTAGGTGAGGTGGAAGACACATAATGGTGTAAAGAACTCTTATTTTCATACTGCACTTCCACTTGTCAGTAGCTTGAGATCATTTGTAGGAGAATCGATAGTCCTTAGTGTTACTTAATTCAGTTAAGAGGGAGAAAAGATGGTTTGAATCAAGTTCTATTTGCATTTTCTAAAAAATACAACCAAAGCTTTATTTTCTTGGGTATATCTGAAAAATTCATGGTGAAAAAAGTCACATTTTTTATTTGCAAATCCAACTTTGCCTACTTTACCAAGAGGAGGAGGAGCTGTTTCGTGTCTTCACTAAATAAGGTTTACCTGTAGGTAGTGAATACTTTCAAGCCACTTTTCGTTTTTAGAAACTTATAGAAATAATGAATGATTTTAATACCAAAGAATTGGCAAGGCAAGTAGGTAGTGATAAGTTCCTTAGGAGTCAGTCTGCTGACAGGCATAAGGAAACTGTCAACCAGTAGAGCTAGAAAAGAGGAAGGACGTAAGTCATCCACAGAAAAGGATGCGGACAGACAAGCAGAAAGTGCCACCCAATCGGAGTATCCATTGATTTCCTCATGCTTCAAAACTGGAAATGTAAGACTTCATTTCTAATTAAAACCCTTTATGCACCAATATTTACATGAGGTTAGCTTACATTTGGACATGCACATTGGTAAATATATTAGATTTTAGTGTTTTCTGTATTGAAATATGACAGAACTCTAGTACCTCCTTTACATTAGTAGTTAAAAACTACATTTGTAATTGATCACTGCTAGCAAAGGGAAAGTTAGTCTTCTTTACAGATGTGACCCCTGGTGGGTTGAACATGCTCCACTGGATGGCCACACACCAGAGGATACAGGCAGCATTAGTTAGGCTCAGTGGGTTAATTAGGCTCAGTCAGGGTCTCACTGTGTAGCTTAGGCTATCCAGTAACCCAGGATCCTCCTTACTTTCCCTTCCCTCTGATTTGCTGGTGTTACAAGCATGGCGTTACCATCTGCCTTAGCTCATATTAACTAATTCTTGATAATAAAATTCTTACCATACACTACATTTTTAAGGCCCCACATGAAGTTAACCAACTTTATAACAGTAGTTTCAAATAAAAAATTAGGGGGCTGGAGAGATGGCACAGAGGTTAAGAGTACTTGTTCTTGCAGGGGACCCAGGATCATTCCTAGCACCCACATTGCGACTCACAACCATCTGTGGTGCTGGTTCCAGGGATCCTGCCTCCTCTTCTAGCCTCTGCAGGCACCAGGCACCATGTGGTCCTTGTGTATACATGCAAACACTCATACAAATAAGAGTTTAAAATACACATAAATAAGAGAATCTTTAAAAAGTGCATTGTAACTGCTCAAAAATAATTTATGAATTTTGTGAACTACACTAGTTCTGTGTTACTAAATAAAAATTAATCACTTGGGGCTGGAGAGATGGCTCAGTGGTTAAGAGCACTGACTGTTCTTCCAGAGGACCTGAGTTCAATTCCCAGCACCCACATGGTGGCTCACAGTCATCTGTAGTGAGATCTGGCACCCTCTTCTGGCCTGCAGGCATACATGCAGACAGAGCACTGTATCCATAATAAATAAATAAATCTTTAAAAAAAAATTAATCACTTGATTCAGAATTTCTGCTGTTTAACTTCCTATCTCCTGTATCCCAGGCTGGCCTTGAACTGGATATGTAGCCAATGATGACCTGAACTTCTTTCCTGAGTGCCTGGTTTATAGGCATGCACCACCACACCGGGTTTATGCAGTGCTAGGGTTGCACAAAGATTTGTACAGACAAGAAAAGTGCTGTTATCAACTGAGCTGTTGTGACCTTATGAAAATCAACCTCCATGCTTTTCCTTCCTTGTTTGTGAGCATAACACTCACCTCTGAAGCTGTCGTGCAGACTGAGTTAATACCTGTAAAATCCTCCTCCCAGTCTTTGTAACATAGTCTGCTCGATGACTGATCAGATCCTGCTCTTGGCTGGGGATTGCTATTTCCATGGGACTCTGGCAGTTGACCTCATAAAGCTTCAATGTCCTGATCTCTGGGTATCACCAGTGGTTACTGTAATATTGAATAGATTAGATTTATAGGCCCTGAGTAGCCCCTTCATTATTAGCTCACGTTTTAAGTGCTCTCAGAGGAACTGGCAACAGGTGATGTTGATTCTAGCAGCTCTGTAATTAGAGTGAACAAGTTAGCAACATTTAATTTCCATTAGTACAGTAGTTAAGAACATGGATTGTATTTTTCTTTCTCTCATCACCGAATCCCACCCCTTCTGTTTCCCAGGCAGTGCTGCAGCAAGTAATTGAAGACGGCTCAAAATATGGGTTAAAAAGTGAACTTTTCTCAGGTCTTCCCCAGAAGCGGATTGTGGTTGAATTCAGGTCAGTAACTACTCATCCTATGTGCTGACTAATCCAGCTGATAGGGCAGAGAGGAGCATAACTCCCTGATTGAGTTTGCATTAAATTACACGAGGGAAGTTGAAAATCAGTGACATTATGTTACCTTGTTAGGATCACAGTGAATCAGTCATTAAACTAGGAATAAAAAGGACAAAAATAGATATTTTATATCTCCAGTATGTTTTTGCCTTTCCTTGTTTTAGACAGGATCTCCACATTGGCCTTGAAATGGATGTGTAGCCAACTATGACCACCTCTTACAAAATTTCCAAATAGCACCACCAGCTTGGGACCAAGGATGCAGCATTTTGAGCCTATGCGGGACATTTCTCATTCAAATCACAGCACTCTCTTAAATAACTAAGTCGTATGTGTCCCTTCTCATAAGATTTAGGAAATCACATTAGCTACGAAAGTAAGGTATCCAGTTGTAATTCCATCGTGGCTGCTTTGGTTGCCAAAGGAATTGAGTTTGCCATTTCCGCTTCATAGGATTCCCTTCTTAGTAGCACATGGTTCCAGGAAATGTCAGATTGATGGTTTCAGGGGACATTTTGTCAGACTGTCAGTCCTGTCCCTGGACACCGTTACCTGCTGAGCATCTCTCCAGCACTTTATCTTCCTAATCTTAAAATACTTTGTTTCATAAGCGTGCCATTTCTGAGTGTCACACTACTTTCTGGATCACAGGATCAACAATTGTTGGTCAGTGATAGGTGATTCCTTCCAAATTCTAATTTATCCTTGCTGTTAATTCTGATGTCCAACTTACCTTTCTCCTGAATTACCAAAAGCCCTGCCCTGCTCCCTAATTATGTCAACCTAGAGAAGCATTATCTAGTTCATGTTCAAAATTTTTGTTATTGGAATAAGAAAATATTCTTGCAATTTTTGCAGTTCACCTAATGTTGCAAAAAAATTTCATGTTGGACATTTGCGCTCCACCATCATAGGTAAGTATTCCCTTGAATAGAAAGCACTAAACATGTCTAAGGGAACATATATGATAGTGCAATGTAATGGTTCAGAGTTTAAATGAAAAGGAAAGAAGCTCCACAAATGTAAATTACATGAGCATAATGCTAAGTAAATGTTGCACTAAATTGAAAAATCGGTTTACAAGTTAAAAACCAGAATTTATTTCAAAAGGTGAAGACTCTGAAATCAGTTTTCATCAGTATGTATGTTATGATTTTAACTGTTACGCATACAGAAAACTGAACGAGGCAAAAATAAAAAATAGTCACATTATTTCTGTGGAGTTGGCAGAAATCTTTCATTTTTTTTGTTCCTATATTTTTGTTTTAAAGAACTTTGTTCTCAGTATGTATCTGTAATTTTTAAGACTGGAAACTAAAAATTTTAATAGAAATTATTTACTTTACGAATACTAAAACTACTTGATAGTTATAAAGCTTCAATGTATAATACGATTTTTTGAAGTGTGTGTCTGTGTGTCTGTGTGGGTGAGCACATGAGCATTTGTGTGGGTGTGGGAACTGCCTAGAGTCCAGAGTTCTGGTGGTTGTGAGCCACCCATCATGAGTGTGGAGAACTGAACTCTAGTGCTGTCAAGAGCAGCCAACACAGCAAACGCTAACTACTGAGCCATCTCAAGTCCTGCCCTCTATTTATTTAAAATAGTTTGTAGTGCTGCAGTTCAAAGCTCAACTTAGATTTGTGCAGTATTAGAATTGGAGTTTGATATATTTAAAAATGGGAAAAATTAGTACAAGTGGCAGATTATTATTAAAATAAGAAAGCTTTTGTTGTTATAAAGTCCTTGAGCAGTGTTTTTTTGGAAGAAATGGCAAGACTTAACCAAAAGTATCTAAGAAATATATTGTATAACAAAATCTACATTGAATTGAGTCAAAAACCTAAGAGTAAATGGATACGTGGGACATGATAAAGTAATCACTTTATCAGGAAAATATTTTGATCAGGAGGGGAGAATATTTATTGAAATTTTATATATGCTACCTCGTTGGTCTATGCAGTCCAGAGTCTAGAAAATATTCTTCAATAACCATAGTTTTGGTTTTGTATGAATGTATTTATTTATTAAGTATATAGCAAGTAAAAGAATAAACAGCAAGGCAGAGAGAGAAAGAGACAAAGTGAGTGGGCAGATGGAAAGAGAAAGCATAAAACCAAAATATGGTCAAATCTGGTGCTCAGAACATTCAGCAGAAACCAACCGGGAAATCCTTTTAAGACAGCCAGCTAGTAGAGTTCCCAGCTAAGAGATTCTCCTCAGGTGAGACTTCCAGGTATAAGAACAAGCAGCAACAGCCAGGGGTAATGTCACTTCAGACACTCCCGACTTCAGCTGAACTGGTGTGGGACCTTGAGGTGGTCAGCTGAGTTTTCCACAGCTGAACCTCCAGCTTCTCCTTCTACTCTCCGCGCTTTATGTCAGGATAAACCTGGGTGGAGATGATTTATCTTCCAGCTCTTTGCATGGACACAGGGTTTAGACTCGCGTTTTGCTACTCTTCCCTCCACGTTACAGAGTTAGGGGAACCAGCCCATTCTCAATCAAAGGCCCACATGCTTGGGTCTGAAGTTGGGGTGGAGACAGCTTCTCAATGAGTTTGAACAGCACAGGACAGTTTACCAATTAGTGTATATTTTTTTTTTCCCATTCAATGTCACAACAGCACCGTTTGGAAAGTACTGTTAACTAAGATTTATGAGGAAGAAATTCAGACATAAGAAGTAACTTTCCCAAGATCACATGGATAAAGTATTTGTGGCTGGTATCTGAAATAGTCCAATTCTGAACCATACATATATATTCAGGTGTATTTGTGAGCTGATGGTGTACTAAGAAAAACAGGTATACAATATTGGCAGCAGCTGAAGAAGGTAATTGTTTCTGCTGGGACTATAGATTTGAAAGGTGTGGAAATAGAGATGCATGCAAAGAAGGAAGACGATATAATTCGTTAGGCTTTTTTTTTTTTTTAATCTTGTTGATGTGTTACAGAGTCTTATTTGTAGCCCAACTTGACCTAGAACTACTATATAGCCCACACTGAGCTAGAACTTCTAACAATCCCTGTGCCACAGACTCCCAAGTGCTAGGATTACAACTATTTGCCAACAAGCCACTATATTTAAATCAGGAAATGATTTATTATAGAATATAGAATGGTTCTCAAAGTTATTGGGAGAACTAAAGACGTTTTTAATTAAGCTGACATAAACAACTCTCAAAACACTCCCACAGAGTTTGGTTACCAAAGGAGGATTTACGTCTTCTACCATTCCTTCCATGCTCTAGAACCAAACTTGGGCCCTCTGGAAGAGCAGCAAGTAATCTTAACCACCGGGCCATTTCTCTAGCACCCTAAATGCTATATTCCTTGGAATTAGCTAAGAGTAGTAATTATTCTGACATGTGTTTCTAATTGCCAGTAATGATGCTGATGAAAATTCTCTTTTTTTGAAAATTATGGAAACCTTTGGAATAACGCCTCACTAAGTAATTCCTTACTCCATATCCTCATACAAGTAAACACATCACAAATGCTTTTATAGAAAAAATTGAGTTGGTACATTTTGTTAAAAGGGTTTTCTATATTATGACTTAATAATAGAGAAGTACAGAGTTTTAAAGCCAATATGGATTTTAAAAATAAGATTATATTTATTTACAACTAGGAAATTTTATAGCAAATCTAAAAGAAGCTTTAGGACATCAAGTAACAAGAATAAATTACATTGGAGATTGGGGCATGCAGTTTGGTGAGTATTTTGACATGCTTTTCATTTTATTATATGGCTTAATTGTTTTAAGTACTATATCATTTCATCATCTGTATGAAATGTAGACAAGATTCCTGTTGGATAAAATAGTGTAATGTATCTGTGGTGCTAAGAATTGAACCTGGGGTCTCCTGTATACCTAGTACCTGAGCTACCACTGAGCTGTATCTGCCTGTAGAGTTACATAGTCTATATAATTATCACCATAAAATTAAATTGACATATTCAGAGCAATATCTAGTAGACTAGTACATTTAACACGCATATGTTAAGCTTTCAGTAAGGAAGAGTAGCTTACCTTTATTGGTTAAATGTATAAATGAATACACAGAGAACAAATAAGTTTAGCTATGTATTTCCATCTTGGCCAAAGCTTGCTGTTTTTAAATCTAGTAAGGTCCAACACTCCCTGCCCCCCAAACCATCCTATGAGAAATGGGATCTGTTATTATATGACTGAGTAGCCTAGAGGTAAAACAAAGCATGATACTTTGGCTTTCTCTTGAACTCTCCAGTGGAAGAGGTGGAGGGCGGAGGAAAAGGGTGAGATCCAAACAGTTACATGCCATAAATCATGTCTAAGGTCATTTAGAAACATTGTGTTCATATAACCCAGTAACCTAGGTATGAGGAAGGTATGACAGGTTGCTAATGTAAAGTAGTTAATGACTGTGAGGGACAGGTTGCACATTGAATACAATCCTGTAATGTTTTTAAGATCTGGCTCTACTGCTACATTCTCTGACGGTGAGATACACATATCAGCAGATTCCTAGAAGGCAGCTCTCCCCACCAGGATTTTTGTTGTAGCAGTCTTTTTGTGTGCTCTTTTTCCCACAAGATGCTAATTCCTTGAAGGTATAGACTATGCCGTAATTATTTTTGTATCCACAGTGTGTGGCATGTAAGAGGCACTCAGTGATGAATGACTGCTTACAGTACTAATAGCAAAGCTAGGTGATAGTGTAAGGCTTCTCTAAAAGCATATAGTGTACATCACCAGTTCTGAAATTCACTGGCACGTTTATGTTCCACATCCAGTAACATGCAATCATAGTTTCCAAAAGAAAGACCACTTCATTTAAAGAAACCTTTGCATAAGAAATTTATCATGACTTTCTCTTATGAGTAGTATTACTTCCGTTACTAAAACTGTTTTCAGACCTTAGAAATAGAAGTTAAACCTGTTAATAGTCTGTTCAGTTCACAACAGCTGGTAAGTCAGAGTTTAAGTTCTGGGTACAACAATCAAGACTTCATCGACTTTTATTCCTTTGACTGGTTTAGACATTTCACAGGCTTCAGTAAGGATATGATTTGAGTAGTCCCCAAATTTTGGCTGAAGGATTTTACAATAATATTTTTCTATTAGGAATGTAGTTGGTGCTTTGTTTTGTTTTGTTTTGTTTTGTTTACATTTTGGGGTCCCACCACCCAGCTCCCAAATAAATACACGGAAACTTATTCTTACTTAAGAATGCCTGGCCTTAGCTTGTCTTGTTTCTAGCCAGCTTTTCTAACTTATCTTAAATTGTCCTGTTTTTCTTTAACTACATTTTTCTCTGAGCTTTTTACCTTTCTTCATTCTGTATAACTTTCTTTCTTTCTTACTCCATGGCTGGCTGGGTGGCTGGGTGGTTTGCCCCTGGCGTCCTCCTCTCCTTTTCTCACTCCCTGCTCTCTTTTTTTCCCCCTAGTTTTCTCCTATTTATTCTCTCTGCATGCCAGCCTCGCCTGTTCCTTTCCTGCCTAGTTATTGGCAGTTTGGTTCTGTATTACACCATCAGGTGTTTGAAGCAGGCAAAGTAACACAGCTTTACAGAGTTAAACAAATGCAACATAAAAGAATGCAACACATCTTTGCATCGCATCATTAAATATTCCACAGCATAAAGGAATGTAACATATTTTAAACTAATATTCCACAACATAGGAATACTGTAATTAATGATCTGTCAGCTTCCATTATAGCCATCATTGTAGAAGAATTAAAATTCTCTTCCAGCTATGCCATTTGAAAGTTGGCACATGACTTCTGTGCACAGAATTAGTTTTTCAACATGTATCAGACTGAATGGAACAATTTTTATTTTTCTCATCTTCCTTTTAGTATACTACCAAAATCTCGAGGCGATTTCTCCCAGAGTCCAGAAAAGACGCGAGCAAACGGCTAGGATTCTAATCTTAGGGATATCAATTGAGTCTATGCACACCATGCTCTTTCAGTCCATTCACTTTATTATTCTATGTAAGCTAATTCTCTGCCTCTGATCTCTCTGCTGTTCTCTCTTTGTTCTACCTTAGTTCTCTAAATCTACAGCTTCGTTTCAGCTCTCATTCTTAGCTCTTCTCTTGCCTGATTCCTCAGTATTTCTAACCAGAGACTCCTTGCAATCCTAAGAAGTTTCAAAACTCTCAAGGTCATAGCACATTCCTAGAATAGATGATAAGGAGCAGAGCCATTACCATGGTAACAAGGTTCCAAGGTCTCAGGACCAGAGGGAGGAGGCGCAGTGCCCAGTGCCACAAACTCTGAGACATAGCTTTTTGTCAGCAGACTTGACAAGTGAAGAATTGGCAGGCTTTTCTTAGGGTGTTTTGTGTTAGTAACCTTGGTAGACACCTGCGGCTCTGACCTTGTGCATAACTGTAAAGTTTTAAACTTATGATCTCTATATAAAGGCCTTTAATCTAGTTTGAACTTGCTCTGAGGTAAAAATGAGCTAAATATATGCAGTTTGTATTAGACTAAGGAGAGATTTTTGTTTTCTGTGTTAGTCTGAGCAAAAGGAACAAAGCAGGCTTTGAGTGTCCACAGTCTCGTGGGACAATGGATCTGGCTATGAAGCATATCTTAGTATATTTTCTATACAATTTCTATAATCAAAATGATACAGCTAAATGAAAAGTCATCTTCCTGACCACCCACAGATATATGTGCCCATAAGACTGAGATGTAATCATAAGATTAAATATATACATTACATGAAGATGCATGGTAATGGGGAGATTTCATAGCTGTTATTGCACAAAAAAGTTTACAACAAGAAACAGCCAATTCATTCAAAAGGCAGTAATTCCAAAACGCCTTGTATGATGGTTTCCTCCACTAGAACCCTTGGTTCTGACAGGTTGACCTTCTGAACACTAGTTGTCACCTGCTATATACTCCCATGGCCTTTTGCTGCCGGCAGCTCTGAATAGTATACACCGGGCATCTCCATATTCTGCTCCCAATACCCTGAATCATAATTACATTTGTTTTTCTTTTAAAATAAACAGAACTTTAATCATCTTTGTCAGTGCTCTCTAGGATCTAGAACATTGAATACTCTTGTGTTAAATAGCATTCTATTCTCTGCTGAATCTCACAGAAAAATGACCACTGGGGCTGGAGAGAGTCGTTTCATAAGATATGCCTTGTATATAGCAGTAATTTTCAGAGTTTATAATCGAGAAGTTCATCTTTTATAGAATTGTACCTGTTTCTCACTATGACTGTTCTGTTATTTTATTGTATAATTTTTCGTTTACTCGTTATCTTGATAGGTCTGCTGGGAACTGGTTTCCAGCTGTTTGGCTATGAAGAAAAACTCCAGTCCAATCCTTTACAGCATCTCTTTGATGTAAGTTGGTAAGACAACATTAAAAAATGCTTTAACATTTTTTTTTCAGAATACTGTACAAAAACTTTTTAAAGGATATACTTTTAATTAACAAGGGTCCAAGCCCTGGTTAATTTCAGTTCCATGTCCAAGTGTTTTTTTTTTGTTTTTGTTTTTTTAATTCCTGTTTTACTTGATTTTTAGCCAGTATTTCCCAAGATATGTAGAATCATCTTAGAAGTAAGGCAGAGGATGTGCTCAGGCAGTACACATTTGCAGTCCTAGCACTCAGGAGGTCAGCCTGTGCTACGTAGTCTCAAAACAAAGCACCAAACCCACCATAAAACTTACATAGGCTACTGGCTAAGAAAGACACTGAGGAATTTCTCAGTGTTCTGTCAGTTTATATATTTCATCTTACTTCCTGGTAGTCATATCACTATGACTCACTAAGACTTGTAAATGTTTAGTGTATACTTTTTTGCCCTTTTATTTTCTCATTGTACAGGAAAACCACAGTATAAATTTTACTCTGAATTTTTATGGTTTTTTTTTTTTTTCCTTAATCATGCAGTTCTTCCTGAGGTTTGCCCAATGTGAAGGCCCTGCTTTCTTCATTTTGTCCTTTGGGTAGTTTTGTTCTCTGTCTCCCAGATCTCTACAGCTGTTCTGTCTCTATAAGGAATTATACTTGCCAAAATAATGTTCTACTTCCCTTGCCAAAGAAATCAGAGAGGGCATTCTATCATTTCCTTTTTGGCTTGTTTTTTCTCTTGAAGCTAGCTATGTAGTCAAGTTGAATTCTCTATTTCTTCTGGAGTTTATACCTGCACCACACTTTCTTTCTTCTTTTTATTTTTATTACTTTTAGTTCTGTGTATATGCATGTGGGTATGTTCACATGGATGCAGGTGCCCTTGGAGGCTTCAGATTCCTTCTAAAGTAGAGTTAAAGTGAGTTTGAGCCAGCTTATGTGGGTGCTAGGAACCGATTGCAGGTCCTCTGGCGGAGCAGCAAGTGCTTTGAACCACTGAGCCATCTCTCCAGTTCTGTACCATACATTCAAGACTTACATTTTGATTTTGGCTAAAAACTTAGTCTTTTCCATTATAGTATAACTGATAGATAAGAGCTTAAAAATTAAGCCCACTTTACCATCACCAATAAATAAAATATTCCCTCTCACTCTCTATAGTTATTTCCCGTATTATATTTTTATACTTTAGAAAAATGGCGTTTTTTACCACAGTTTTAGCAAATTGTTCCCAGACCCAGGCCTGTTGTCTTCAGTCCACATTGGTCTCTGATATACACAGTATTCCCACCAACTCTGGGAGACATGCAGCTCTCTTTATGTTGCAGACATCACCTGGGTGCTCCCGGGCCTAGAAGCAGAGGAACACCACTGTCCTGTGTAGGCTCACTAGGAGTAGTGCCTTCTGAGGCTTGCCACCACCTTGTGGACTCCTCAGCTGCTGCTGTTCATGGCAGTGCTCTCATGAATTTAAGCAGTTTTCCTTCTCTCTACCCAGGTCTTCTTCCAGAAAATGCATGCCTTTCTACCCACCTGCAGCTTTTCTGATACAATACTGCAGTACATAGCCTAAGAATGGGGACTTTTCGTAAGGACAATGTGTACATAATGTACCTGACCTCACTGAATTGTGCAAACCATACTATTTTCAACATAAACTAGTGCACACTGTTCTGCAAAAGTTAGTATCATCCTTGAATGAGATTCAGAGGCTGGGGAAATCACTCAGTGGTAGAGCACTAGCTTAGCAATCACAAGACTGGGTTCAAGTCCCAGTTCTTGGAGAAAAGGCATTTACCAGGCACAATGGCACATGTCTATAATTCTAGAACTTGGGGAGTAGAGGCAGAAGGATGAGGAGTTCAGGGTATATTCCCTAGTTTCTAAGAAACAAAACCGAAAGAGATGTTTTAGTTGTATTACATAGCATATAAAAATAAGAGAAACCACATATGAAAAAAGATTAATGTTCAAATACTTTTCATATGCACTGGTAATATATTAAAAAGAAGAAATTTGGTGACGAGTTTGGAAGTTGGGATTTCTTTAAGCCAGAAATTTTAAACTCTATTGTAAATTGTTTGAAATATTGATATGTTAAAGCTCAATTATAAAAAAGCTCCCTCCCCTTCTCCCTCCCTCTTTCTTCCTGTCATCCCCCAGTGCAGGTAACTGAGTGCAAAGACTTTTTCAATTCCTGTAATTCCTTTACCATTAAGACACAGTACTGGGATGTGTGTGACTCAGCAGTAGACACTTGCGTCACACGTGCAAAGACCTGGGTGCCATCGTTCTCACAGGAAGGTGTGGGGAGGAGTCTTTCTCAGCATTTACACAGTATTTGTTCACAGCATGTTCTATCAGAAGGCCTTAGAGCTTTCTTTAGTAAATCACATTTTCCCACATAAAGCAAGACTTTAACAATACAAAAATTGAAATAATTTCTTCTTTTTTATCAGACCATAATGAAATAAAGCTAGACATCAATAACAATGGAAACTTCAAAGTGCATATAGTGCAATCCTTAGAGAAATTTGGACGTTTTGTTTTTTAACTTTCCAGTTTGCTTATAATGAAAATCATGAGTACTGTTGTAACAAAGGTTAACATTAATTAATATTATTAATCCTTACAATTTTCAAATGACTAATGGTGGATACTGGAAAATGATTAAAACTGCATTAGAAGTGAGCCCTTAGTAAACCATTAACCCCATACCTTTCCAGTTGGATACAGAACTAAACCAGCCAAGTTGGATAGTGCTAAAAACCCATAAAATGCCTGTTCCACATAATGCCTAAGAGTCCAAGTTGGAATGTAGTTAAGCTGTCTAAAAAGTATTTCTATTTGCAATCATCACCTGTTTTGGTAGACTTGTATAGATTAAGAGAATAGCCTTAAATTTTTTCATTAGCTCCTGAACTACATCTGAAAAGAATGGACTGGGGACTAGTCAGGTGGAGGTGGAGGAAGGCTTTAAAATCCCCACCCCTTGATGCTCAGCTATTTGCTGATGAGAGGTTCAGGGATCAGGGAGTCATTACCCTCAGTTCTGTACCTGCTGCTGACCACCAGAGTTTGATCATTCCAATCCAGTGGTCACATCGATGACCCTGTTTAAACTAAATGGGTCACAACACTATTCAAATAGAAGTCATGGATCTGGGAAAGGGACAAATAGAGAGGAATGGAGGTTGATAATGATGAGTGGAGGGGAGGCACAATTGGAATGCATTAGGACATGTGAAACTGTCAAAGAACAAACAATAAAAAATCATTTTTAAGTAGCTGTTAAATTGTCCATTTATCTTTTTTTTTTTTTTTTTTTTTGCTGGATTAAGCCATGCTACTTTGATTAGCCTTTTTCAGTGAAGTTTCAAGAATGTTAAATTGCCATTTTTACCAAAGACACCAAACTATCTGCTTAGTGAAAGAAGAAAAATCACTCTGCTGTGTGGCGACTCAGTTAACTTTCCGTGTGGACTCTCGGAATTGTGTATGGGGATAACAGTGTATAATAATATATTTAATGTGCTTTTAGGTTTATGTACAAGTTAATAAAGAAGCTACAGATGATAAAAATATAGCAAAATTGGCACACGAATTCTTCCATCGACTAGAACTGGGTGACATGCAGGCACTTTCACTGTGGCAACGATTTCGGGACTTGAGCATTGAAGAATACATTCAGATTTACAAGGTACCCTAGAATCTCTGTGTTCCCTTTGCTGGGCCTCTTTGCTGGTACTGCTGTTGGTTACCTGCTCCTTAAGCTCTTATTTAAGAGTAGATTTCTAGTTTAGTTGAAAATTCAGCTAAATGGTGTTCTTGGAGGAGAGAGCTAAAATACAAAATAACCCAGATACTCTGGTCCTTATTCTGTCAAGAAACATAACTGTGAGCTAGTACTAGGTGGTGGAAAAGATGGCTCTGTAGTGTGGGAGTGACTGAGCAAGGCGAAGAGCGGTATGAAAGGAGAGCTAAGAGGGCTAGATTGGAGCATGAGGGATGCCTTTTCTAGGGCTGTACAGTATAGTGCAGACTTCTGGTCTCACAAGCATCCACAGTTGCCCTTGGCTGCATGGATACCTGAAGTGTGATGAGGAACTGTAAATGTTCAGTGCTTTCTAAATTCTAAAGCCATAAACCCCTGTGACTGCTATAGGGAACAGCAGATACATTGTGAGGACTTGGCCAGTGGTGGTATGAGTCATTAGAAAGTTTAAGCTTTATTTTTCCCATCCTTGTGGTAGATGGTAAGACATCTTTAGTTTTGTCTTAGTGTAAAAAATTAAACAACATTTTCCCCATATTTCTGAATCCTCTTAGCGCCTTGGAATATACTTTGATGAATATTCAGGAGAATCATTTTATCGTGAAAAATCTCAAGATGTCTTAAAGTTGCTGGACAGCAAAGGACTTCTACAGAAAACAATGTATGATCAAATTACTATTCTTTCTTTCTACCTGTCTGTCTGTCTTTGTTTTTTTTTGAAGATTGTGTCTTATTATGTAGTCATGGCTGGCATAGAACTAACTATAGACCAAGCTGGCCTGAAACTCACAGAGATCCTCCAGTTTCTGCCTCACAGGTACACCACCATACCCAGCCCCAGGTTACTGTGCTTTAGTCAAGTTATGTGTGTTCTTTAACACTGATGTAATAGTCTCTCTGAGTGAGGACAAGGATGAAGTATGTAACCTTTTTGCCATTTGTACTTTCTCTTGCCAGGTATGGTGGTACAGACCTTTAATCTCAGCACTTGGGAGACAGTGGCAGGAGGGTCTCTGTGAGTTCTGTGATAGAGCCACATGGTGAAACTGTTTATCCAAAAAAAAGTACTTTCTCAAACTGTGGGTGGGAAAGCTTACCTGTAATTTCTACATATAGGAGGCTGAGGCAGGAGGTTGGTGAGTTCAAAGCTGGTCTGAACTATACACCAAGTAATGAGTTCCTTTCTCATATGCTATATATCACTGTCATAGCCAAAGTCTCATATTCATAGGAGAAAGGATGGTACCTGTTATAATAGGTAACTCTTATAACAATGTAAAAACAATGTGGCCCGCCTCTGGTTACAGAAATTAATAATTTGAAAAAAAAGGAAATAGAACATACTTTTGTGGCTTAACCACATCTTTTGAGAAAAAAAAAATAAAACAGCTACCAGTTTCAAAAAATATTTAAGTCAACTTATGAAAATAGGTATAAAGCCAGAGATAATGGTAGTACATCCCTTTTGACATTGTTACCTTGTATATAGTAGAAATCTTTCCTTTTTGAGAAACTTGACAAACAGTAAACTTTGCATTTTCATGTTATTATATCTTGATGTTTTGATACATATGCTCATTATGGAATGTCTAAGTCAAGCACATTAGTACACTTAGCTGTGGTGAGAATGAACTATGTGCATATCACCTCACATACTCAGCTGTGATGTGAACATTGAATTGTAATTAGTTGATGCCATCTGGTAGAGTAGATTTCTAGAACTTACGCTTTCTTTCCAACTGCAACTTTGTACCCTTTAACTAACATCTCCCCTTCCTACCTCTGGTAACTTAACTATTCGCCTTCTAATTCCATTTGTGATGTCATATAATTTTTGTTTTCTTTTGTGCCTGACCTATTTTTCTGAGCAGAATGTCCTCCAGATTCATTTGTGTTTCACAAATACATTTCATTTTTAAGACCTGAGTAGTACTATTTCTTGTTATTACATCTTTAAAATCTATTAGCAGATGGACACTGAGGTTGATTTCGTGTCTTGACTATTGTAGATAATGCTACAATGGACATGGCAGTGCGGTATCTTTTCAACACAGTAATTTTAATTCCTTTGGATACATATCAAGAAATAGAATTGCTGGATTAAAGAGTAATTCTGTATTTTAATGTTTTCAAGAACCTCTTTATTACTCTCGGTAATGGCTGTACTAACTTACATTCCCATCAGTGGTACATAAGGATCCCTTTTCTCCACATCCTTGCCAATACTTGCCATCCTCATTTTTGTTTATTTGTTGAAATGAAAGGCATTCTAACACAAATGAGGAACGATCATTGTAGTTTTAATTTTCACCATGTCCTCTAACTTACTGGTTTTGACAATTGTTGATTATAGCTTGAACTGACACTAACTATTCCATGAGCAATAAAAATAACTTCTGGTTTACCAAAAATGCTATGGATGTTCTACCTTCAAAGTAGAATCATGATGTTGATTTAGGGTTTCCCTTTTGCATTTCTAGAACAGGAAATGTTGTGGTAGATCTCTCTGGGACTGGTGATCTCTCTTCTGTCTGCACTGTGATGCGAAGTGATGGAACTTCTCTCTATGCAACCAGGTTTGTAATCTGCGAAGGTGAACACGGCAACGTGAGACTTCATACTCTTTGTCCCAAGATTAATGTAGGATAGTCATCATATCCTTCAAACTGTCTTAAAAAAAATCGTAGTTGCAAATTATAAATCTATTTGCATATTTTAAGAATATTTGCCAGGCAGTGGTGGCGCACACCTTTAATCCCAGCACTCGGGAGGCGGAGCCAGGCGGATCTCTGTGAATTCAAGGCCAGCCTGATCCAGGACAGGTACCAAAACTACACAGAGAAACCCTGTCTCAAAAAACCAAAAAAAAAAAGAATATTTGCTGGGTTTCTATTTATTGCCAGTTGTAATTTCCAGAAAGATTTAATATCAGAAGAGTGGGACTCTATATTAAAATTTATTGACTATCATAAGCTGTTCATAGCAGAACACATCATTCCATTTGTAGTCCTTCATAATCATATATTAAGTGTTTTTGTAAGTACAGATTGTCAGGAAATATATTCTAAAAAATGACCAAGTTATGGTTCAATGGTGACCTAACCATTTTACATGCATGTAAATGCCAAACTTCATTATATTGTGAAAAATTAGGAAGTAGGCTTCTCCATGCCTCACCCTGTGGAAGTGAGCACTCATTGTTCGTATATGAGAGTTTCACTTACTAAGCACACATGGTTTCTAGAATAAAGCCAATGGGAAGAGAAGGCAGGACAATGAAACAGCCATAGTCAACCACTTCTGGCAGAAGGTCCCATTGTCACCCAGGCTTGAGTTATAAGTAGGTCATAAACCACTATATACATTGGTTTGTTGCCATTTTGGCACTAGGAACTAAACCCAAGATTATGTGTATGTTAGACAAGCACTGTTCCACTCACTGAGCATGCCAGCAGCTTTACACAAAGTACATTTATAACATAATGGTCTTTTTGCTATTGAATACCATCATTATTACAAATAACTTGAGGCAACCAATTAAATTTTCTTAAAGACCCTTAGAGAACTCATCTCTTTTTATTTTAGTATTTTTCCTCATCAATTTCTTGCAATTGGGGTTAATGAGAAAAAAGAAAAAACAGAATGTCTTAAGAGGTGTGTGTGTGTGTACATACACACACACACATACACACATGGATATATGTACACATATATATATATTAGAAAATTTCATTGTGGCAACTAAGTATTGCTAGGCAAATTAAAGAAACCAAGCCCTGCATCAGTGTGCAGACATTTCCATTTAGAACAGAAGTACATGTCTGGAAGGGTAGTGTTGAGTGCCTTTAATTCCAGCACTCTGGAGGCAAATGCAGGAGTTCTCCTTGAGTTCAAGAACCGCCTGACCTACACAGAGAGTTATAGTTCAACCAGTGCTACTTAGTGAGGCCTTGGCCTAAAAGTAAATAAACAAATAAACAAACAAATAAATAAATAAATAAATGGATAAAAAGTAAATAAATAAATGGATAAATAATTTTTTTACTAAAGTGTGAATACATATTCCATGCAGTGCCTGGATCATGAGATGGACCCAAATCATATTTTGATCATTTACAACACTTCAAAGGATGTTAAAAAAAAAAAATGTTTGCTGGGCAGTGGTGGCACATGCCTTTAATCCCAGCACTCGGAAGGCAGAGCCAGGCAGATCTCTGTGAGTTTGAGGCCAGCCTGGTCTGCAGAGAGAGATCCAGGACAGGCACCAAAATTACACAGAAACCCTGTCTCAAAAAAACAGAAAAAAAAAAGTTTGTCTTCTCAGTACTTTCAACTTCAATATGTTAATAACCTTTGATATTACTTTTTAATGTGTGTATACGGGTGTATCTGTGAGTATGTATACATGTGAGTCCAGGTGCCCTGGGATCTAGAAGAGTTTGTTGGATCTTTTGGAGCTGTAGTTATAGGCAGTTGTGAGCTGCCTTTCATGTGCTGGCAACTGCACTTGAGTCCTTTACAAGAATAGTATGTGTGCTCTTAACCACTGAGCCATACAAGGGCTTAAGAGCTCTTTTAAATGCAGTAGAAGTTACTGCTTTTGAGCGATCCAAGATTTTGAAAGTTTGCTAATACAGACTAGGGTAGAAGGTACTTCTTGGGCTCTTTGTCATCTATATTATAATTGTGTTCTTAGAGAAAATATATCATAGAAAAGTAACAGCTAGATGGTTCTTTTCAGTAAAGTCTTAGTTAATTATAAAACACCTGTAAGATACTTTTTAATGGGGTTGGAGAGATGGCTCAGCGGTTAGGAGCACTGACTACTACTCTTCCAGAGGATGCAGGTTCAATTCCCAGCACCCACATGACAGCCAACAACTGTCTGTAACTCCAAGATCTGACACCCTCACACAGACATACATGCAGGCAAAACACCAATGCACATAAAATAAGAATAAATAAATTATTTTTAAAAAAAGAAAAGATACTTTTTTTTTTTTTTTTTTTTGGTTTTTTTCGAGACAGGGTTTCTCTGTGTAGCTTTGCGCCTTTCCTGGAACTCACTTGGTAGCCCAGGCTGGCCTCGAACTCACAAAGATCCGCCTGGCTCTGCCTCCCGAGTGCTGGGATTAAAGGCGTGCGCCACCACCGCCCGGCAGAAAAGATACTTTTTAATGATTACTTGCTTTTGTTTATTTTTAGTTGTTTTTTAATTACACTTTCCAGGGCATTGTAGTTTTGTTTTGTTTTGTTTTGTTTTGTTTTTAAACAAACCTAATTTTGTTATTATTTCTTATCAAAGTGTACTAGGACTCTGCAGTGATGATTCACATACTCCAGGCTACAGAGTAAAACAGTTTTTAAATAGAATTGTCTCCCTGTTATCAAGTAAGTCAAAGTCATTATAACCCTTTTTTTTTTTTTCAGGGATCTTGCAGCTGCTATAGATCGCATGGACAAATATAATTTTGATACAATGATTTACGTGGTAAGTAATCAGAAAAAACAAAAGATTATGAATCTTACCTCATGGAAACTAGAGAGAGACAGAAATAGGAAACCAGGGCCAGAGAGATGGCTCAGTGGATAAGGCGCTTGCCTTGTAAGACTGATGATGTCAGTTCAATTCCTAAAACCCAAGTAGTGATGGAAGGGGAGATCAACTCTACGTAATTGTCCTCTGACCTCCACATGTGCATCATGGCTTGAATGCCTGTGCACGCACGTGCCCACACACATCAACAAAAAGAAAAAAGGAAACTGTGTGGAAAACTTTGGCAAAAACAATTTTGTCAAACTATGAAAAATAAATATGAAGTTGATTAAGGTATATGAGTTCTTTTTAAATTTATTTTGTATAAGACCAAAAAATCAAAAGTTTACTTGCTTCATAGTGAAAAAAAATTACCAAAGTCAAGAAGAAGGTAGTTATATGAAATTACTATATATGAGTTACTATAAGGCAGTTGCATTTGTCCTGTTGGTGCATTTTTTAAAATTATTTTTTAATTTGTTTTGAGGGGAGGAGTTTATAACCTGTTTAAAATTGCATCAGGGGAATGGAGAAACATCAGGTACTGCCCACGTCTGTACAAACATATATGCATGCAAAACACTCATACATATAAAATAAATAAATCTTTCTAAATTTTTAAATAAAAATTTAAAAATCTATCAACTCATTCTATTATAGTGTTAATATGTAAGCTTTATTGCTATAAATAAAATAAAGTGTTAGAATTATGTTTTAAAAAGAATTTTTTGGGCGGTAGTGGCACACACCTTTAATCTCAGCACTCATGGGGCAGAGGCAGGCAGATCTCTGTGAGTTTGAAGCCAGCCTGGTCTACAGAGCAAGTTCCAGGACAGCCAGAGCTACACAGAGAAACAATGTCTCCAGAGAGAGAGAGAGAGAGAGAGAGAGAGGATTTTTAAAATCTTGTAATACCTTAAGACAAGAAATTTCAGACTAGCAGTGGCTCTGAGTACCCTGTACCCCGCTCCCTTCTACAGACACATGAAGTTACTTTGTCAAAATCAGATTGACATTTGTAGAAACATTCAAATCTCTTCAGTTTTTCCATGCATTCCTGTGTAGGCGGGTTTTATGGAACAGTATCCCATGTATAGATCTGTGTAACCACCACCACCACATTCGGAACACGAGTCTGTTTCATCACGGAGCAGATTCCCTAATGATCCACCACTTAATCACAGTCCCTCCAACCCTTGCCTTGATCTTCATTAGAGATGTCACTTTGAGAGTGGTGTGTAAATGGCATCATACAGTATATAACTTTCTGAGGTTTGTTTTTCTCCCAGCTTAGTGATTGCCCTTGAGACCTATCTAAGCCATTATATCACAGTTTGATCCTTTTATTGCTGACTAGTACTCCAGTCTCTTCTCTGCCTGCCTTCCTTTTGTATAACCAAGAAGGTGCTGCCATCTTGTTCAGCTCAGCTTTGGCCTTCTGGAAATAGAGATTATAACATCTGAGAGAAGGAAATGAAATAGAACATTCTGACTTTTTTTTCATGTTTTCTGCGGTCTTAAGGAGCTGCAGCTCTTAATTTCCCATCAACCTAAATACTCTTGTCATGTGTTTAAGATTTGTCTTATTTACGTGTATAAGAAAAAGAAAATCAACGAATATGTGTATGCATGGTGCATGCGTGTGCAGGTCCCCACAAGTTAGGAGAGGGCATCACATCCCCTGGAGCTGCAGTTGTGAAACACCACCCAGTGTGGGTGTGAGAACCAAACTTGGGTCCTCTGGAAAGAGCAGCCAGTAAATACCCTTAATCACTGAGCCATTCTCCCAGCCGCTCGTGTGTTTATTTAAAACATTGACAGTGACTTTAGTCTAACAAAACTCTAATGTTAATTTGATTTAGGACCAGCTTATTTTTACTTATTAACTTGTTTGTGTTTTGTTTTGTTTAAATTCTAAAAAATTTCCCCAAGGCAGACAAAGGGCAAAAAAGGCATTTTCAGCAAGTGTTTCAAATACTGAAGATCATGGGATATGAATGGGCAGAAAGGTAGGATCCATGTTGTTCTTTGTTGTCTGATCAAGGTCATTTATTTCAGCTCAGCCTCAGAACATAACTACAGTAATTTATGTTCAGTTCTTTTTTCAGGATGCTGGTAGGAAAAGACAGATTGATTTTGTATTAATTTATGTCCTAATAAATGTCTTTATTAGATGTCTGCTATCAGTGTTTTGGTTTTCAATTATTAATATCCATTTCCTCTTCCTCATTTAGACAACTAGTAATTTAATCACAAGCTCGTGATTATGTCAGTAAAGTGAAACTTAAGTGGACTGCAAAAAACCACATCTTATTTTTTGTTTTTTTATTCTCCATAGTTTGGTTATACATAATGATACCTTAATACATGTATATGTTGAATTCTTATCATATTCACACTGTTCCCCTCTTCTTCCACTCCCATTGATCCCCTTCCTAATGAGTCCCCCTTTCTGTTTATTTATTTTTTGATTGATTGATTGATTTTTATTTATGGGCCAGTGATTTATTAGAGTTGCTTAAAGAACATGGGTGAGGTGTTATTGATAGAAGCATGGACGACTTTCTTGGGGCAGCAATACAGACAAAAATGTATCTCCCTTCACCAGCAACTATTAACTTCCAATATGTCCTCAGAGAGGGGTAGGACCTCATGAGCCCCTCCCCACTCCTCCCCACTCCATTAGGGAATGTTCTATGGGGCTGGTCTTGGGCAGGTTCATAGTTCATTAATGTATTGTCCCAGGCATATGTAGAAAATGTCATTCCACAGCATTCTCCTACTTCCTCCAACTCTTATAGTCTTTCCCCCCTCCTTCTACAGTGTTCCCTGAACCTTGGAGGGGGTGGGGTGACTTAGGTGTCACATTTAGGGCGCAGCATTCAACCATCACTCTGTAGTTAGACTTTGCAGTAACTGTTGCCTACTGGATAAAGACGTTTCTATGACCAGAGCTGACAACACTTAGAAAGGTACTTTCATGAGTATAATATGTCCATTTATTAAAACACTAGTACCTCCTTCATTAAGGCTTAAAACCATCCAAGCTGTGAGCTTTAGCTGTGTATACATCACCAGGTGTGAATTCCCTTCTGTGGAGTGGACTCAAATCCAACCAGAAAGCAGTTTGTTACCACTGTAACAGTCTTGCCAGTGTTACCCCAATGGGTATATCTTGTCTGGCAGGCCAGGAGTATAGCATGCAGGTCCACAGCTGAGTAAGATTATTGATTATACCTCTCCCCGCAGCCTAGAGCATCTTCCGGTATTATGAAAGTTAGCCAGCAGGGAGGAAACTTCCAGCCCAGTCCCAGCTTGATTTCTCAATGTGCTCTAACTGAAGCTTATTACATCTTATACTGTTGGTGGATAATCAAATAGCTTGTATTGTTTTAGGGGCTCAAGGAGCTTTCCTGAATAACAAGTCATAAGGTGGTGTCCACCCTGGCACTGAGATTTTTTTTTTTTTTTTAATAAACTTACGGCTTCTGGAAGCAGTTTATGCATCCACACAGAGTATTGCCATTCAAACTTTTAAAGGTTGTTTTGTTTAATTAGCTTACAAAGTAATCGGTTTACTTGTAGCTTTCTCATACATTCTTAGTTTCGGTTGTTCCTCTTCCCTAAGCTCTCCCCAGCTTCTTTGATCTCCATCCCCACTTTAATCTTTCCACCCCTGCTGTTCCTCTTTTCATGTCTGTATCAGATGTGTTTTACTACCCGTTGCCCCCACCCCTTCCTAGGCCTCTCATGAGAGCCTTCCTACTTTCCTGGCATCTACACACTATTGATTTCTACTTAATATAATACATGAGATGTTGCATGTAGAATAATGAAAGTAGATAGTTATCTCTCACACGCTGCACAAAAATTCAACTCTAAATGGGATCATAGACCTTTACATAAGATCTAAAACTGCTAGAAGAAAAATAGGAAAACAATTTAAGATATGGGCAAAAATAAGGGCTTTCAAATGGCACCTCAGTCACTCAGGAAATACGGGTAACATTTAACAAATGGAACCTCATAAGTTAAGCATGTGTACAAGAAAGGAAACAGTCAAGTAAAGAAAGTGTACAGCTACACATGATAGAGGATTAATATCTAGAATGCATAAGACTCTAAAAAACTAATTAGGAAAACAAATAACCAAACTAAAAAATTTACTATGAAACTGAACAAAGAGGTCTCTAAAAAAATAATAAATGGTGTCACAGTAATCAGGAAGCAGTCAGGAGGATCTGTGAGTTTAAGAGCAGCCTGACCCACATAGAGAGTTCCAGAACAGCCAGAGCTATATAGTGAGACCCTGTCTCAAAAAAAAGAACAACAAAAAATGTGTGTGTGTGTGTGTGTGTGTGTGTGTGTGTGTGTGTGTGTGTGTGAGAGAGAGAGAGAGAGAGAGAGGCCGGGTGGTGGTGGCGCAGGCCTTTAACCCCAGCACTCGGGAGGCAGAGGCAGGTGGATCCCAGGACAGGCACCAAAACTACACAGAGAAACCCTGTCTGGGGAGGGGGGGGAGTGTGTGTGTATGCCAATAAATATTTTTTAAGTATTCAACATTATAAGCCACCAGGGAAATGCAAATTAAAACTACTTTGAGACTCCATCTCACTACAATTAGAGTGCTGTTATCAAGAAAACAAATGACCACAGTTCCCAGTAAAGATGTGGGGAAAGGAGAAGTTGTCTACTACTGTGCTGGTGGAACTTTAAACTGGTACAACCACTGTGGAAATCAATATGGAGCTGCCATATGACTCAGCTACGCCATGTCTGTAAATACCGAAAGGGCTCAATATCCTACTACAGAGACTTGCATGTCCATGTTTACCGATGGTCTTTCACAGTAGCAAGGAAATGAAACCAGTCTGGTTGTCCATCACATAATGAAGATGTACACAGGTACATACACAGCTAAAGGCTAGCTTCTGCAGGGGACCCCATTTCAGCTATAAAAAAGTTACGAGAATTTTTGTTTGAAATGGGGTCCCCTGCAGAAGCTAGCCTTTAGCTGTGTGTACCTGAGAAAGACTTGGAACTCCTAATCTTCCCGCTTCCATTTTCCAATGCTTGAATTGCTACCACATATGCCATTCCTGGCCACACCCCTATTTATTTAATAATTCTTAAAAACTCTGCTACAAGGTTAAAAGTTTGTTTTCTGAAAGAGTGCTAAGATATACTCACATCATTAGCACCTTTTTAGCTTTTGGTTAATAAACGCCTGTCCGTTTCAGGTGCCAGCATGTACCTTTTGGGATCGTAAAGGGAATGAAGACTCGAAGAGGGGATGTCACTTTTCTGGAAGATGTCTTAAATGAGGTTCAGTCAAGGATGCTACAGAACATGGCTTCCATTAAGAGTAAATCCTCTTTGCTACTTTTATGCTTTCTTGGACTTTCATGAACCTGATCAAAAGTAGCTTTCATAAATTTGACACGGAGTTCAGTTGTTCATTAATATAACCTTAGTCTTTTCATGGACAGCTTGAATGTTGTCAGTCTGTTGTCAAAGTCATCCTGTCAAGTGCTTGTATTTTATATGTCTGTATGTGTACAGGTGCACACATGCATACATTCATGTTGAGGCAAGAGGAGTTCTCAGACATTGCCAGCTTTTTATAAAAAAACAAACAAGCAGGATCTCTTACTGGCTAGGCTGGCTGGTCATTGAGCCTGGTCATAGCCCTGGAATTGCACACACAATCCACTACTCTCAGGGTTTTTTTAAACATAGGTTCTGGTTCTCATACTCAGGTCCTTAGGTTTTCAGGGGGTCGTGCTTTTCTATTGCTGTGATGAGAGCATAACCAAAGCAACATATAAAAGAAAGCATTTAATTTGGAGCTGATGGTTCCAGAGGTTTAGTCTGTGACCACCATGGCGGGGAGTATGGCAGCAGGCTGACAGACGTGATGCTGGAACAGTAACCGAGAGCTCACATCTTGATCCACAAGCAGGAGACAGAGCTAACTGCAAGTGACATGGGCTTTAGAAACCTCAAAGCCCACCCCTCAGGGGCACACCTTCAACAAGGCCACACCCCTAACTCTTTCCAAGCAGTTCCACCAAATGGGAACCAAACGTTCCAATATGAGCCTATAGGGGTTCTCATTCAGAACACCACATTAGGCAAGCACTTTACCAACTAAACTGTCTTTGAGCCCAAGTCCTTGCATTGTAAATTGGATCCAAGTTATTAAAGTTCATGTAACTATTTAATCTTCACCCTTGGAAAAATAAGTATGGGCTTTAATACCTTACAAGGGATATTTATAAAAAAAATAAGTTCATGCTTCTTCATTTTGATGTAGGCAGAACTATTAACCTAAATGAGGAAGGTAAAGCACCCATTGTCTTATTTTTTGATTGTACATTTTCAGATTTTTTTTTGTATGCTGATCCATTATTCTTGAACAATACGGTGTAAATTGAAGATAACTGCCTTTATCTGTTTCAGCAACAAAAAAAATGGAGAATCCACAAGAGACTGCAGAGAGGGTGGGGCTCGCAGCTCTCATCATCCAGGTGGGTTATGACTCCTTCCTCTGAGATCTCTTTGTCTGGTGTGTAGTAAAACCCAGGGTAATGATGTACTCTCATTTTAGGATTTCAGAGGCTTACTCCTATCTGACTATCAGTTCAGTTGGGACCGTGTTTTCCAGAGTCGTGGGGACACTGGAGTCTTCCTACAGTATACCCATGCCCGCCTCTGTAGGTGAGAAGAGGCTGCAGGGAAGCTTGGCTGTCCTTCCCTGGGCTGGAACCTGCCTGGTGTGGTTCTAAGACCAGTGGTTAGCCCTGTTTTCTGGACTTTTCCAAAGTTTCTTCTTCAAAACTGGGTAAAACACAGCAGACCTCTTATTGCTAAGCACTTATCAATCACCTATTGTAATAAACGCTTTTGTGCATTGTCTTACTCCGACCTCAGAGTGACTCTGCCAGAGATATTCTGTCACCTCCATCTTAAGAGACACTGAAAATAATTTGAGGAAATGAGGACTTAAATCAGTGTCAGTGTCCAAGTCCAGGACTATATTAAGGACCAAGACTGTATACCCAGAGCTAATAATATTCATCACATGTAGCTATGGACCCTCAAAAGCTGATCCTATCACATTTGTTTAAACTTTTGGTGACAGTCTGGAAGAGACTTTTGGATGTGGTTACCTCAATGACGTCAATGTTGCTTGTTTACAAGAGCCACAGTCTGTTTCAATTCTCCAGCATCTTCTCAGGTATGAGGTCTTTCTGTTATTACCAAGTCTGATACTCTGAACTGAGAGCATGTTTTGCTGATTTCTAGTCATTAGTTCAGAGGCTGCCTCCTGCCTCTAGACAGGCATAGGTGGGCCGAAAAGGAATCTGACTTTTGAGGACAGACTGGGATCACAGATCAAGCCAATGTTCAAGGTCAATCCTAGTCTTAAAAATATTATCAAAAAACAGAACACCACAAAGGAGTAGTGCAGTCTATGCCCACTGTCTAGGAAGGTGAGGCCTAATAAGAGCATGGTCTCTGAATAAGAGGATCCCAGGAGGCTGTGTTATGACGGGGTGAGGAGAAACCCTGCCTCTGTGCAGCTTTTCAGAGATTAAGAATCCTCCAGTTCGCCTTGTGGCTTCCGCTCTCAATCTCCTATGCATTTGTCTGCCTAATACCACCACACAGGCAGGCCACACCTTGGTGTCTAAGAGATCAGAGAACAAAGAAGTAGGTATGTGTCTAAGAAGGCAATTTTCCTTTGATTGCCACACAGTGCTCAGCTGTTCTTTATTTACATAAGAAAATTTTACTCCCACATAATTAATATGTGAAAGAAAATAAGCCCTCCTGATTCCCTTAGCCTTGAGACTAGAGCTCACTACTTTAATAGGCAAGGTTTTTTCTTTTTCTGATTTTGCTTAGGACTAGATCTAAGAGCTATAAAGATGATTTAGACTGTCTCTGCTATCAAGGAATTTATATGAAAGAAAAATTCACATTAGTGATCAAATGTACCCAGGTACATTTTTTTTTTCATATGCCTTCTTAACACCAAAGGTATTTACCATCTTAACATGTTAGCTTCATATAACAAATGATCAGCCTGTTCCTGTCATCTTTTAGGTTCGACGAGGTACTTTATAAATCATCTCAGGACCTTCAACCTAAGCACATCGTTAGTTATCTTTTAACTCTAAGGTAATTTTTTTAATCTCCCTATTTTCTTTTCAAAATCTTTCTAAGATTTATTTTTATTCAAGTGTGTGTGTGTGTGTGTGTGTGTGTGTGTGTGTGTGTGTGTGTGCACTCACAGGCATGCATGCTAATTTAAATTAATGATAAGCTCAGAGTCATCAATATGGGTAGGTGCTACACTGAGGCAAGAAATCAAAGCACTTCCCCTTGGAATGGTTTAAGCAAGAGCAGGGCAGAGCTTCTTTTCTTCCCATGTCATCTGTCTGTAGCTTCTGGGTCACTGGCTGTAAATGTACCTGTTGTATGCGGCTGCACCTGTGCCTGCCTGGATGCTGTCTTGTCTGTCCCTAACAAAGGGCTCTGCTCTCTGTTGAACAGACAGCATCATGTGGGGAAGAAATGAGACACTAAGAAACATTTAACAGTTCTACGCAGAAGGAAACTTTTTTGACTCCAGCTGACCCAGAAGCACTCAGCAAAACAAACAGCACTGTGAACTTACATACCATCATCAAGCAATATTCATATGCTGTTTTCAGCATTTATGGTAGACATTTATTTTTTAAGGCCGCTTTTGTCATATCTGCTTTTTTCAAACACACAGACATTGCTCTCTGGGTCAGGGACATGGAAGAATGCCTAACTTACATTAGCTTAGGTTGTAAAAAGTAATTACATGGGAAGTCCAAGACAAATAAGGTTGGTTGTAAAATTGTTCTCTTAAAGGAAGTTAAACAGGCTAAATCCACACCTGGGTATCTGCGTAGGCTTTAAGTGACCTCCAGGTATATTAACTCAGCTATAAAGTCCACCAAAGTCCAATCTCTGAATGTAAGATATAGTTTCATAAAAATGGTATCACCACATGTGTTTGGGCACCGTTGGAGGCCATCGGTTCCTTTGAAGCTGGAGTTACAGGCAATTATGATCTGCCTGACATGGGTGCTGGAAATCGAACTCAGACCCTCTGGAAGAGCAGCATGTACTCTTAACTGCTGAGCCATCTCTCCAGCCCCTCTATTTTCTCTCTTTCACCTAAAGGTTTCTCAAAGGTTTCTCATCCCTTGCCTTCAAAATTGCTTTTTCCTTTAGGTTATAGGAATTGTTAGATCTTCTCTGACAATTAGATTTCATTGTATTTATTTGGTGATATAAGATAGAATCATAGGAATTGACAATGGCAAGGGTAGTTATAACACAGTGACATGTGGATTGCCAAAAATGGACATATGAGATGTTCACCCAGCCCTGCTTTGAGGGATCAGAGTGGGCTATTCAGGAGGTAATCAGAAGACTCAACTAGCTGGGAAGGAGGAGAGGTCCAGAGCTGAGCAAGTACTACAACTATAATCACTAAAGGGATAAGAAATGATGAGGCTGAGCATTTGGCCTTAGACAGTTTTTAGAGTGGTTGGGTCCATGTTGTTTTAAGCAGAGACACAACAAAATCACTTATAGCTAAGGAGCAAAGGAATTAGGAAGCAAATCAATGATACCAGTTGAAAATTCATGGCTAATTTAAATGCTTTTACTCACTATTTACTGAAATGAGAAATGCTACAACTTTTTTTCTTGATTATACTTTTTACCTTCTCTCCCAGATTTTTGTTTTGTTTGAGGAAGGGTCTCACTGTGTAGTCCAGGCTAACTTGGGACTCTTAATCCTCCTGCATCTGTTCCCTAAGTACTACAGCCCTATCCCTGGCTCCCTCAGATTTAAATAAGTGTGTTGGGTTTTTTTTGTTTTCCTACTTACCTATAAGGGCAAATGCAAAGCCAAAAAGTCTAGTGAAATGTCACTTAAAATAATTAAATGATTGTGCATTTCATGGCCCATTGCTGCCATACCTTAACAGAAAAAAAAAATACTTCAAGGAGTGTCTGGTTTGTGTGCAGTGCATCGATAACTAGTCTCTATCCCACCTCAGTTGACACAGGGGGAAAGGGTATATACCCTGTTATACTTGTAAAAGTTGTCTACATAAGAAAATTCTACTTGTTAGAAAGGCATGTTCTATTTCTATAAAAAAGTGAAATCAAAATCTTAAAACTTGCCATTTGGTAGAAGCAGAACTAAATTCTAAAGCTTGAGTTTAGTGTTTTATTACAGACAAGCAAATGCATTTATTTCACCTTGTATAACTTCAGATGGCTTCTTTAGTGATGCTAGGTTTTTCCGTAAAGTTAAGTGTTGGACAGGTATGTGGACTCATGGAACAGGAATTTACTCATTGTGATCTCTCTTACTTGTTTCAGTCACCTTGCAGCTATGGCACATAAAACACTCCAAGTGAAAGACAGTCCTGCTGATGTGGCTGGGGTATGTTCCATTCAGTGTCCTCTATATAGCCCCTTGGCAGCTGAAATTAATACTATGAAATGTTAGTACGAAAAGTCATAGGACTTCTTCTGAAATATCTTTTGTTGTTTAACTACAGCAGTATACTTTGTGACTTAGGTAATAAATAGAATCTGTTTAAATATTTCCCAAAATAGTAGACTATCAAATGTACCTTCCTCCATCAGATGTTCAAGTGAGAAATTCTGCCACTCCCACTGCACACCCTTACTATACTGTTCTTTCTGTAAGGGGTGCTAGGATATATTTCTCCTTGCCTAGAGTATGCAAAGGACTCTCAAGCAGAATTCCTACTTTAATTGAATTGCTTCTAAAAATCATTCTTTTTTTTTTTTTTTTTGCTTATTGCTAACATATTATTGAACATTTAATCATTCTTTATTTTGTAGGCCAGACTTCATCTTTTCAAAGCTGTCCGTTCTGTCCTAGCCAATGGAATGAAGCTTCTTGGAATTATACCTGTATGTAGAATGTAATATGTAATTTCTTGTTTAATGCCAAACAAGTTCTAGTTGTTATCAGATGCCTTGCTGTTCAGAATAGAATTTAAAGTATTATCCTGTGCTAGAATTATATATATAATTTTTTGTGGGGGGGAGGGTTGTTTCCAGATAGGGTTTCTCTGAGTAGCTGTAGTAGCTGTCCTGGAACTTGCTCTGTAGACCAGGCTGGCTTCAAACCCACAGAGATCCACCTGCCTCTGCCTCCCAAGTACTGAGATTAAAGGCATATGCTGCCACCACCCGACCAGAATATATATTTTTATGCAGTAACATTAACTTAATCTTTACTCTTAAAAAAAAAAGTGTGTTTATTCATGGTCAGTAGGTATTCAAACATGTAAGAAACTAAGTTGAGTCTTTAAATTTTAAACCTTGTGATATAATTGGGGCAAAAGACTAACATTTAAATTCTGGCCTGAGGTCATTTTTCTAGAATATGTGTTTGTGTGTGTGTGTACACTATATATTTAGATAGACTGTGTGTGTGTTAGTAGAGAATGAGCCTGGAACCTTTTGCATACTAGGCAAGGGCTCCACCACTGAGCTGTATCCCTACCCTTCTTTTTATTTTTATACTGAAGTAGACTCTCATGGAAATTGCCCAGGGTGACTTTGAACTCGTTACCTAACCAGGCCTTAAATCTATGATCCTACTGCCTTCGCTCAGCTGGGGTTACAGGCCTGCACATTTTGGCCCTGACAAAAACTTTTTTTTCAATTTCTTGTTGTTGCTTGGGGGAGGGGGTTAAATGAAAGGTAGAGGACAACTTTAGGAAGTGAATTCTCTCCTTCTATTGTGGGTTCCAAGTCTCAAACATAGGATGTCAGGCTCAGGCTTATACACATAAGCACTTTTACCCACTGAGCCATCTTGCTGGCTCCAGAAACCTTTTTTTTTTTTTTTTTAAATCAATGTAAGACAAGGTCTGTTTAGCCTCAGCTGGTCTGGAACTCACTATGTAGACCAGGCTAACTTTAACTCAGAGATATGCCTTGTGAGTACTGGGATTAACAGAAAATTTTGGGGGGTGGTGTGTGGCGGCAGTTATTTCAGTTTATAGGTTACAGTCCATTTTTTTTAATTAAGAGATTTTCTATTCATTTTACATACCAGCCACAGATTCCCCTCTCTTCCCCCCCCCCCCAACCCACCACCCACTCCCACCTCCAAGGCAAGGTCTCCCATGGGGAGTCAGCAGACCCTGGTACATTCAGTTGAGGCAAGTCCAAGCCCCTCCTCCCTGCACCAAGGCTGCGCAAAGTGTTCCATCATAGGCACTGGGCTCCAAAAACCCGCTCATGTACCAAGGACAGGTCCTGATCTCACTGCCTGGGGGACTCCTATACAGTTCAAGCTAAACAGCTGTCTTGCCTATCCAGAGGGCCTAGTCCAGTACCCTGGGGGCTCCTCAGCTATTGGTCCACGGTTCATGCGTTTCCACTAGTTTGGCTGGCCGGCTCTGTACATTTTCCCATCATGATCTCAATGTCCCTTGCTCATAGATAGAATCTCTCCTCTCTCTAATCAATTGGACTCCTGTAGCTCAGCCTGGCACCCAGCCATGGATCTCTGCGTCTGCTTATATCAGTCATTGGATGAAGGCTCTATGATGACAGTGAGGGTATTCAGCCATCTGATCACCGGAGTAGGCCAATTCAGGCACGCTCTCAACTATTGCCAGCAGTCTAAGGTGGGGTCATCCTTGTGGATTGCTGGGAACTTCCCTAGCACTCTGTTTCTCCCTATTCCCATGATGTCTTCATTTATCATGGTATCTCTTTGCTCTCCCACTCTGACCCTGTTCCAGCTGGAACCTTCTGTTCTCATATGTGCTCATGCCCCATCCATTGCCCTCCATTACCACCCCTCACCCCCAGTTTGCTCATGTAGATCTCATCTATTTCTCCTTCAGGGGGCAATCCATGCGTCTTTCCTAGGGGCCTCCCATTTTTTTTTATTCTCACATATACATCCCAACCGCAGTTTCCCCTCCCTCACCTCCACTCCCTCCAGTCTCTGCCCCCCACCTCCCCTATTCCCTATATCTACACCCTTCCCGCCTCACTCAGAAAAGAGCAGGCCTCCCAGGGACATTAACCAAACACAGCATAACAGTAAGGCTAGGCACACACCATCACATCAAGGCTGGATGAGGCAACCCAGTAGGAGGAAAGGGTCCCACAGGCAGGCAAGAGTCAAAGACACTCCACTCCTACTGTTAGGAATCCCCCAAGAACACCAAAGCCATAACCTATGTGCAGAGGACCTAGGTCAGACCCCCACAGGCTCCATCATGGCTCACTGAATCAACTGACTGGGACTCATGGGGGCTTGTAGAAATGATTCTCATAACTGAGATTACCTCCTGTTTTCATCAAATAATTGGTGGAGGGTGGTTCCCATTTTTATTTTAATTATAGCTAGTTTCCAGAACAAATACATTTATTTACAAATATATTTGTAAGTAAAGTAAGTATCCCCTGTACTTGTAAAGGAAGCATCTCTTTGGCAGCAGAGTGGGCAACGACTCCAGTGAGAACTTACCTCGGGCTTACCTTTAGCAGGAATGTAATAGTAACAGACTGTGAAGTCAGGGACATAGGCATGGAAATAGCAAGCAGTTACAGTGCATTGAATTCAGATTTTTATGTCAAGTGTGAGCCAGTATTAAGGCATAATTTGAGATGGAGTTTTGGCTTCCATGTATCTGCATACAGACAAGGTAATTTGTCTGATCTGATCCAATAATACGAGTTTAATTTAGGTAACAGTAAGTATGTGTTATGTTTGATCAGTATTGAATAAAATTATACAGGAACTAAGCCTTCGAAAATACAGTTCTTTGAAAAGACTTATTGTTTTGTAATCCTTCCCAGAAATTCTTTTTTTGCTCAAGGCTTGTAAGAATTAGATTATAGCTATTATTTGCAAACAAAACCCTATTTGTTAAAATTTCATACACAGAAAAAAGCCATGTTAATGTTTTTGCATTATCATAGTAATCACAACCATAAAACAAGTTACTTCACGAAAGTGATATAAATAAATTTATTGCTGGATTTCCCCATTAACATTATAGAAATAGTTTAAATTCACTGAAAGTTCACAAATTGAGAGCCCAACAGGTAACCATACTTTATAAAAAAGAAAGTATAAAAGTGACTTAGAAAATTTTCAGAAAAGTATATTAGCTAACAACAGCAAAGAAATATGAACCAGACAGTGGATGGCACAGATACAGCACTGAAGTCCTCAGTCATCACCCAGACAGCAGTCAGCGTCCGAGCTAGGAAACAGACTCTGCGTTAGAGTTACACACTGAGTTTCGTTCTCAACTGTCCTATCTTAGTCATTCTTCACTCTGATAAGAGAAGCTAGAGTTTCACTGCTCCAGGGACAAAGCACTATCCAGGAACTGGACAAGGAAGGCTCACCCTCCTCTCCCGGTACCTGAACAAGAGAACAACGTGTACAGAAATGGCTTTGGCACTTTAACCTTCAGACACTGTCTTAAACCTTGTTGACTGAATGTTGTGGTTTCACCTGACATTCTGACCCTGTATTGTCACCTCTGTGCTCTGTGTACGTGAGACACGTGCACGCGCACACACACGTATGTACGCTCTGATACCATGTCAACTCCATGCTCTGTGTGCACGATATACATACATACATACACACACGTAAACACACTCTCTAGTGAAGTCCTTCATTCTGAAATAATACAGCTTGGCACCAAACGCACTCAAATCTGTTTAGCATTTCACTCATTCAGTTTTCTTCTTGATTCCTATGTCATACAGCTGATTTGTTGATACTGTTTAAGCTAACATCTGGGGTTGACTTAAGGCTCTAATTTATTATCCACAGTTTAGTCATTAAAGGAATATCTCAAGACGCAAATCACACACCAATGATTCTTTCTTTTGAAGTTGCTTCTTGTTGAATGGATGTAGTGTCTTGTCTGGGTAACCCATAGAGATATATGGAAACACATACAAGAAGAGCTCCCATTGCAAAGTTAAGTGCTGAAAAGAGAGAAAAAAAAACAAGTAACTATTTTTTCTTTAAACTATAAAAAATGAATTTTAAAAAGCATTTTTATTTTTGGTTGTGAACCTAGCCTTTAACGGCTGAGCCATCTCTCCAGCCAAGCTATACAGAGAAACTCTGTCTCAAAAAAACAAAAAACAAAACAAAAAAACAAAAAAAGCATTTTTATGAGCCGGGCGGTGGTGGCGCATGCCTTTAATCCCAGCACTCGGGAGGCAGAGGCAGGCGGATCTCTGTGAGTTCGAGGCCAGCCTGGGCTACCAAGTGAGTTCCAGGAAAGGTGCAAAGCTACACAGAGAAACCCTGTCTCAAAAAACCATTTTTATGTATGTGTGTACATGTTCACCTGTGTTAGGTTCATGTGTATACATCCATCTCATTTTAGAAGGGGTCTCTTATTTCCTCAGAGCCCACCAATTAGGTTAGACTGGATAGCCAGCAAACCCTCCCTGATGCTAGGACCGTAAGCACTTTCTCAGTGAGCCATCTCCCCATCCGAAAATCTTCTTAACTGAACGCTGCACCACCAGGTCACATGTGTGTCGTTTTATGAGAAGCTGTCTATTCTAAGCAAAAAATAAATTGGAGGAAACAGATAAATATCAAAGGAGTGATAACACACTTTTCAAAAACATAGTAAGCCTCCTGTCTTAGACTGCTCCAACAAAGGGATAGTAGCTTCCCTATAAGGCACATAATGAAAGGAAATGAGGAAATGTAATATAAATAGAAAAAGGAAATGCAGTGTGATATGGCTTACTTATGATCCCAGAAAGCTTAGTGTAAAAGACAGTTACACAAAATTCAGCTTTCATAATCCAGTGATTGAAACCACTGAAAAGTTCTGGATAAGGGGATAAGGTGATTATTAGGTTTCCTGCTACCCTTGCTGCCTTTTCAAGTTACTCCTGAAAATTAGGATATACAAAACTTGTATGAGGGCTAAAGTGTCTGTTGCACAAGCCTGAGAACCTGAATCCCCAGCACGAATACAAACACTGGCACATCTGCAGCCTCAGTGCCATGGGAGGAGTGTGGGAGCAGAGACAGACTGCCCCTTGGAGCTCTCTGGTCAGCTAGTCTAGCCAAGTCAGTGAGTGGGCCTGTCTCCAAAGTAAGGAGAGCGACTGAGGACCCACACACCAAAGAGAAAAAAATTATTATAATAATAATAATAATAATAATAATAATAATAATAATAATAAAGCCCTTCTAAAAACTTCACATGCAGGCATTATATAAATAAACGCTAATGTCAAAACTGTACACCTGACTTAAAACTGAACCATATTCTATACATATTAACTGTATTACACAATGGCCCAGTATTAATAGCTTTAAAAATTGGATGTAGTAGCTTGGCACAGTGGTACATGTCTGTAATCCCAAGACAGGAGATGCAGGAGTTCAAGGTTACTAGCTCTGTAGTGAGTCTGAGTCCAGTCTCAGCTACAAGAGATAGCCCCCACCCCTAAAAGGAATGTGAAGAAATAGCACCAAGCTTCAGTTTTAGTTCACCTACAGTAAAAGACCAGCTTTGAATTCAAGGGGCAAGTCAGTTTGGATCTTAATATCTCAATAGTTAGCTGAAAGGCTCCTGAGACAGAAACATTTTATATTGTTACTAAGTTTTTCTCAGGAGCAAAGACACAGGATTATGTTAAATATAAGGATGGATTAGAACTACAATTAAAAGTTACCCAAATCAGGTGAAAAGGGCATCTAAAATGCTATGGTAGGACTTGTACACATCCTTGTTATTCGCTAGACTGTTATAAGCAAATCACCTGACAAACCCAGGAGACCAGTGACACTATTCACACTTGACAGAGGAAGTGTGAGACGTGATACAATTTCCCCAAGGCTGCTGCCAGTCGTTACAATAGGCAAGATTTGAACCATACTATAAAATGGTTTTCTGCAACACTGATAATGCTTCTATTTGTATTTGTAAGAAGAGTTCTAAAATGAAATGTAATACAGGACAGTTTTTCCCCTTTTACTTAATGTAGACATTTAACAAATTTTCCTTAGTAGTTTATGGTATAATAATTGGTCAATAAAGAAAATAATTACTACATAGCTTAAAAGAAACCTGACACATTAAGACATTATTGCTACTTAAGTAATTCAAAAGCTGGATATGACAGCTAGGGGAAACAACACCAGAGGGATTAGCAAAGTGTCACAATTCCACTGGAAACTAGTGCACACCTACGTCCAGAACAGGAAGACACAGAGGAAATGAAGGAGGCTTCAAAAGGTCTACATATGTTAACTCCACTGCTAAAAGGAGGCATTGCCTCAAGTGCTTGTTTGTTTCCCTGAGAACTTGATCATACCAGAGTGGTTCCTGAGGAGCCATGGAAACTGGTTCTAGTACTTCCCTCAGATACTAAAATCTTCATGTCCCATAAATAAAAACAGCATAGCATTTACATATAACCTACATATACATACCTTCCCCACAAGTCATTCATAGGCTACTTAAAATATCTACTACAATGTAAATACTATAATTATTTATAATCTTTTTGTTTGTTTGATTGGTTGGCTTTTTGTTGTTGTTGTTGTTGGTTCTCAAGAAAGGGTTTCTCTGTGTGATAGCCCTGGCTATCCTGGATCTCACTCTGTAGACCAGGCTGGTCTTGAACACACAAAGATCCACCTGCCTCTGCCTCCCAGGTGCTAAGATTAAAGGCGTGCTCCACCATGCCTGGAGATTATTTTTATTCTTAAGGGATTATGACAAGAAGCATATTCATATTTAAACAGTTTCTTCCCTAATATTTTCTAACATGATTAAATCTATAGATGCAGAAGCCAGTTATAGAGGATTAAAAGTACAACCTGACTCATCCAAGATATTCTGTATCTAATACTTAAGGAACGAGGCCTTCAGTGCTAAATAGCTTTTTTAGTAACAGAGTGGCCCTCTCAACACCCATCACCTAGAAGCAGCACTCTTCAGACTTAGCTCTAGGACCCTGAAGTGCTGCTCTAATCCCCTTTACATAGCCGCAATCTCAGAGCACACTGTAACACAGTTAGGATGACTTTAATAAGAGCTGAAACAGGCTCCTTCACCCATGTTAACAACTTCATGTAAACTATGACATACTTATCTGTAATCCAAACAGTATCACTGAAGCAATGGTAGAAAGAACAATGGCTGCTGCTGCAGAGAAGCCTTTCATGATGTTGTCTGTGTACTTGACCACAACAGAGGTGTAGAGTCCTCCAACACTGGCAAGGACTTGTGATAGAGAACAAAATAAAATCTTAACACGGAATAACTAAAACATTCCACAGTGTTGAGACCCTTTCATTCCCAGAGATAACACACTCATTTCCTAGGATAAGGAGAAGAGTTTTTTCTCCAGAAGCCAGTCATCTGAGAGGCTGTGCTTAAGCTGAGTAGGGCTCCTGTACAACACTTTCCAGATGCATAAGACTCCACTCCACCACTACACCACACACAGTTATTACTAACACCAGATTCTTTTCATTGTGAGGGTGAAATTTCTTGGGGATAGCAAGTCAACAAAAACAAAGTTACATATTCTGAACTGGTATTCATCACTATATCAGGAATAATTCCAAAATGTTTTAAGTGCCTAGGACAGACATCTAACTTAAGAATTACAATAAAAAGCAAGAACAGTCTACTCAGACCTTTTATTCCTGGATACTTACAGATGACAAACCAGACGTAATACGTGTAACCATAGAAAAATCCTCTTCGTTGAATTTCAGCTCCGTCCGACAAGTAGGTACCAACTAGCGTCACAACGATCCCTGACAGATACATTTGAATGTTTCTCACCCAAAGGGAAGTGTCTGAACTCTTTAAAACTTTTTCAAAATAAACTCCTAGAAAAAAAAAAATGAGCATGGAAATACTAAAGATATTATTATTTAACTAGTAATATTCCATTTATAACAAACCCCAAGTGCATGATTTGGGGAAAACATTCTTAATATTAAATACATGTTTATTATGTAGCTTATGGCATGATATATTAAACATTATCAAACTGCTTTTACAAAGCATATAGATTAATAATTAAGAGGAAACTTCATAAGCTACATTTGACAAAAGGCTGTTAAACAATCAAGAATAGTTTTCTCTTTAGACCACCAAAACTCTCTACTCCTTAATGTCAATAAAAGGCTGGTTGTGACCATCTGTAAAGCTACACCACTAGAATGAATTATCCTACTCATTCTCCTTTAATATATGTAGGAATGAATGTGCCTTACTCTGCAAAGTAACAATATAATCACCCAGTTGATGTCTTTTCAGTGATATAACCAAAATAAAAATAAATACAACTTTCTGAGGAAAGCTGTTCTTTGAAGCAGGTCTACAGACAACATGATATGTGCCCTATGAACTGCTAATTAGGTAATAAATTTGTGTATATGTATTCTTCCCAGGATTGGGTGGGCACAAAAAATGTTTTTTTTCTCAGAGAAAAGGGACTAAAAAACGCTTTTGCCCCTAAAAAGTCAAATACTATTATTTCAAGTTTTAAAGTTAGATGAATGCATGTTGAACAGGTACACTGGAGATTTTATTTAAAGCCATTTTATCAGCTAAAGGCTTGGGAGCTGTTATTTACCAACTAAAAGGTATAACTAAAAGTAAGATTTTTATATTAATCTTTGTTTTTGAGACAGGATCTCACTATGTGGCCCTGGCTAGCCTGGGACTCAATATGTGGACCAGGCTGACCTTGAATCTGCCTGCCTCTGCCTCTGGGGTCCTGCTACCATACCTGGCAAAAATAAGATTGATTTTGATGAGACTATGTTGGAAAGAGGCAGACGATGGCAACAAACATAAAATAGCTGTTAAAATGTCCAACTTAGACTTTATGTCTGGAAAAAGCATTGAACTATTTAGTGAGCTGTTCCTTAAGCACAGGAGAACTATTAAACCCCCTTCCGTTTCCTCAGTTGTAAACCAAGAGGCTGAACTAAATAGGATATTGAATATAAGCATTTAACAGTTCAAAGATGGTACTGAAAATCAAAAGAATTTTTTTTGGTGGTTAAAATTTTGTTCCTAATTTGTTGATTCTTAAGAATAAAAGTTTACCATGTACTATGGTAGTTAAGTATGTTCCTAAATTTAGCTTTTTCTCTTATTTATAAGCAATATTTTATTTCTGTGTCCTTCCTGTTTTCCTAGTAAAAAAACAAAAACAAAAAAGTCACTCTTGAAATAGGTAGAAATGAAGAAATATATAAATATCACTAACATAGTCTTTACTAAAAAGCTCTTGAGTTTCATACTGGAGCTATTTCTGCAATACATTTCATTCTTACATTAAGATTCATATATTTCTTATCTTTTCTTAATTCATTAGAGATGTCCCTAATATGACTCCATACTTTCCTGTTTTCTTGATGTTTTTGGCTGTTCTTCTTTGATATTATGTTTGCTAAGGTACACTTCACCCACCTCCTCTTTCTATTCCATAGCTCCTAGTCTGTTGAAGCAAAGGAAGAACTTGAGATTATAGGTACAAGACACTCTAAGCTGGTATACTAGCTACCTACAGCAGCAGAGACAAGCTTGAAAACAGTGAAACTTTGGGGAAGGGGGAAGTACTTTGTTGTGACCTTCCTGAAGGTTAATTTCCTTCATTGTTGGAGGCTTTCCATTAACTTTTAGTTCTTGACTAAACTAAGACGGTCAAGAATGACCGAAGTATGTTCTTAACTGCAATTCTGAAGTCTGACCTGAGTTCAGTGAAGTCACAGATTTACTGGGGAAACAGCTGACACAAAGCACAGTAAGAAAGAAGTTAAAGCCTTAATGGAAATAACATTGTTAGGATAAACCAAGGAAATGAGATCCAGTTTTTGTAGTTCAGTGTTAAAGAAGGAAAGAAAAAGAGTTATAACATGATAAAACAGTGCATTCACAACTTACCTGCAAATCCAGAGCACAATACAGCAATAGCTATCGCACCAAAGCCTAAAAATGGATTCTGCTCTACCTGCAATTGTGAGTTTTTAAAAGTTAGTTACTCTTAGTAACCACAACTGAATTAATCCAACAGTCCAAACAGATGACTACAAATATACATGTTGCCAGGCCTAGTGATACATTCCTTTAATCCCAGCACATAGGAGGCAAAGGCAGGTGGATCTCTAGGAGTTCCAGGCCAGCCAGGGGTATATATTAAGACCTTGTCTTTAAAAAAAAAAAAAAAGAAAGAAAGAAAGAAAGAAAAAAGGGCCGGGCGGTGGTGGCGCACGCCTTTAATCCCAGCACTCGGGAGGCAGAGGCAGGGGCGGATCTCTGTGAGTTCGAGGCCAGCCTGGGCTACCAAGTGAGCTCCAGGAAAGGCACAAAGCTACACAGAGAAACCCTGTCTCGAAAAAAACAAAAAAAAGAAAGAAAGAAAGAAAAAAGGCCTACATTATGCTTCTACTAAAAGTACATTTCATATCAGACATAACAAACAAAATGATAAAGAAGCAAACAAAATGAAAAAGTCAATTTTCAAATTAACCAAAGCATTTAAGTTGAAAGCATTTCTTTCAAATCACACACACAGGATATGTACAATATAACATGTACACCTCAATTTCCAAGTACTTGAACATAGTTTACATAGTTGACCTGCTTATTATTTTAACTTCTGCTTCTACCCTGAACCAAAGTATCAGTCCTGAAAATGGTACAGTTCAACTGACTCCCTTATCACCTTTTAGATTAAGTACTCACTTTTGAGACTATACACTTTACTGAATTTTTATCAAATACTTACACAGTTCTATGTACCAGAATCGTTGCTATGTACTGAGCAGATAAGAAAGTGACAACACACACCTCGGAATGGTCCTTAAGCAGGTTCATGAAGAGGGGAGATTGACAGGTGTATATAACAGTAAAACAGAGATAAATGCCAATAGATGTATGTATATGGTACCCGAACCTACTGTTTCAGCTCTTGTTTTCTTTCTTCCTAAACTAACTCTCAGGAGCTTCGTTTGTCATCCTAAGAAATGAATAGTTCTCAGTGCTACCACTGGAATTAGAAGAGTATTGAGACACAGTACTGTGCTATAATAAGGACGTGATACTTTGTTCCAAAGCAGAAAGCCTAATTAATGTCAGGAGTGCCTGAGACTGAGACATAAAGTGCAACCTAAAACATCTGGTCATCACTGAAAATTTAGAACATTTCACTCCTGAGACACTTAAAGTGCAAAAGAAATTTAAACTTGGAAAGCCAGGCCTAAGAGTCCCAGCTTCAACAGTGTTTAAGATCTTGGAATACACTTAATCTAATTCTTAACCCACTGTTACAAGGTGGTGAGGGATGAACGTATGCAAAAACTCCTGTCCACATGGCAGATATTCCACAAAAGACAACTTTCTCATCTGACAGGATGAGTTTAAATGCAAATACTGGTTTAGTATAAACTAGCTACACTAGAAATTCAAAACAAGTTGTACTTATATAACATCAATTATATATAGCCAATTAAAAAGGTAAGTGCTGTGGATTATACTCATTGTTAATAAAAGGCTGATTGGCTGATAGCTGAGCAGGAAGAGACTGAGCAAGAAAGCCAGACTAGGAGAATTCTGGGAAGAGGAAGGGCGGAGTCAGAGAGTTACTGGCAAAATGCAGAGGAGCAGGATGAGAATGCTGTACTGAGAAATGGTACCAAGCCACATGGCTAAACATAGATAAGAATTATGGGTTAATTTAACTGTAAGAGTTAGCTGAGCTATCAACCAAGCATTTCTAAATAATATTAAGCCTCAGTGTGTTTAATTGAGAATAGTGGGACAGGAAAACTGTTTATAGATAATCTCCCCCAAAACTGATCATATGCTGACTTAGCAGATCACTTTTAAAAACAAAGGAGTAATGTCAAGCTATGTCTAATACTATTCAGGTAGTGTCTAGAAAGAGAATCAAATTTTAGGTTATACTGTGGAACAATGACAGAACAATACATCTGGAAGCAGAATACCAGGCAGGGTTGAGCCAGGGCTCAGGAAGGTCTCTAAAAACCAGACCACAGAAATAAATGAGTTTAAATTGGGAAGAGAGGACATCTGAAGAGTAGGGATGTGACATTACCATCAAACATTCACAAGTTCATCCTATGAATTAGTATTTTCATTGTTAGGACATGAAGAACAATGAGAGTTACCAAAAAAAAAAAAA